>PVJH01035532.1:0-19567 GCA_004026705.1 Nesogale talazaci
AAAAAAAAGAAAAAAAGAAAGAGGCTTCGTACACAGTCTATGTATGTGTGTAAAATGGGTGGTTGGCCCACCTTTCAATAGCCACTGGGGGAAAGTGAGTGTTTGCTGTAGGACTGGTTCTGTCAAGCAGTACAACGGGAATGTTGCCCATGAAAGTGTGACGGGGGTCTAAAGGTGCTAAGGACTGTCATTCTGACAATGCAGCAACTAGAGGTGTGTTTCCTACCCAAACAAAGGAAAGATGTCTTCGTTTCTCAATCAACACCATCTGATTGCCTGGACTGTGCTGCTGTTTTCAGCCAAGGGCAGTGCTAGGAAGAGACGGTGGCAAGAAGCATATTTCAACTTCAAAAGCGCAGGCTTCCATTTCCTTCAAGAACCTCAGATACAGTTCGTCCAAAGGTCACTGCCTGGAAACAAAGGCCTCCAAACTTGCCACCCTCATGAGAGGCTTTTCTGGAAAACCTGCTTCTCTGGAGAAAGTGTGGCAACATGGTCACTGTATCTTCCTGGGGGTTCTTTGCGAAGCATCGGCTGCCTCTTCCTCTTTCCGCTAGCACCCAACGGAATCCTGGTGTCTGTCATTAGACCAGATATTCTCCTGGAGGACTTCCTGGACTAGGTACAGATGTGTATCGATGCTTCCTCATATGATTTCACAGGTGCACAGCTTCGTGACCAAGAGAGTCCTTACTCAATTAGCCTTTGCCAAGCCCACAGTGGACCTTGACATGGTGGGGTGCTGCCACTTCTGTGAACGAGGCACACTCCAGGAACTAGCACTGTGACACAGATTTACTACCATTTGAAGACTGACGTCTTCAAATGCAACTTTCATTGCATCAGTAAATCAGTTAACTCCTACACTACCTGTGCACGATTTCTTAACATGATCGTGAGTTGTTGGGTGGTCAAAGACGCCAACTATGTCCGAGATGCTATTCAGACGGGCCACTTTATTCAGAAACCTGGTGCTGCAAGTCTAAATTATAGAATTTCTTGAAAAATCAACTTTCTAACCTCTAACTAATATGTAATGCAAATCAGAGGATCACAACTGTCTTTGTGAATTGAATCCCCAGCTGCCACTAACTACTCTGCCTTGCATTCTACTGCATACCCAATGCTGGCTCCAAAAAAAGACTCAAGACCATGCAAATGCCAGTTCCACTCAGGGTCTTCCACAGGTCACACTTCAGCCTTTGGGCACAAGCTGTGCCCATGGCTTTTCTGCCTTTATGGTCAATCCTTGCTAATATAAGAGGAGGAGACCTGGTGGAATAGTAGGGGCATTGGGTTGGGTTGTAGTTCAAAACCACCAGCTGCTGTGTGGGAGAAAGATGATGCTTTTCTACTTCCCATAAAGTTGTACATTCCAAGAAATCCACAAAGGTAGCTATATACTCCACCCTAAAGCTGCTATGTGTTGGAACTGACTACAAGGCAGTGAGTTGGGAGGTCATTGGAGCAAATGTGCATGGTACTTATTCTTCATAGGCCAAGTCTAGGCCCTCCCTCCACCACAATACTCATCAGTGATCCAACCCACTCTCCCTCTCCTTTTCAAAACTTCTGTAGTAGTTCTCTGAGACATTCACTTCAGAACTGCGTTCTTCTGAATCTAGCTCAGGAACACGAAAGAAGCACACTATTGATCAATGCACATGACTGGCCCTAAATTTCTATTGTACGTGCATGCATTTGCATTGTTCAAGATTTTTTTTACCTGTCTTTCAAAATTGTGGTACAATATCCACAGCAAAACAATGATTTGAACACTTTAAAAAAAAAAACTTTCTATTGTGAACTGGGTGAGAGTGTACAGAGTAGTTCAGTTTTCAAATGAACGATTTACCCACATTGTATTCCATGTCATTGATCTCAATTCCCATAAAATGCTCTCACTTCTCCCACTTGCTTCCTGGTTCCATTCCTCCTTCCTTCTTAACTTTTGGCACATTGTTCCTCGGAAAAATGCTGCCCTCAACCTCTCTTTTTCATAGTCCCTCCTGGAGACTTGCCTGGTTTTGGACAGAAAACGGAGTCAGGGGGGTGCCTTCATTTCTAGACCTAAAGGGTGACTACGTTTCCAGCAGTTTCTATCCGATCAGTCGGCCCAGTCCTTTTTATGATTTTGAGTTTTGCTCCAAATTTCTCTCCTATTCTATCTGGAACCTTCTAATGCGATCCCTGAGTCATTGGAAGGCAGCTACCATCTCGTCCATCTTATGGCAAGAGTGCGGTGACTGATGCTGGTGTGTCCGTGAATCTACTGCACTCAGTGCTTCCATGGGTCTAGATTTTATTCACCTTCCTCGTTCCACACTGGGAGAGACCAACGGCTGCCCCTTAAACGGCCAGTCACGACTTTTATGATCCCAGGTGCTATCCATCAAAGCAGGTAGAACACGGTGTATTATGCATTTCAACCATTTTTCAGTGGACAGTTCAGTACATACACATCTTTATGTATTGTAGTCATTTGCCTTTTTCTTTACACACAAGAATAGGAAAAAGGTGTGTCTGAATTATTTAAAATTCCCAATTCAGAAAGCATGCAGCTTCCTCGAATGAGAATGTATCCCCTGATCATATTAAGGTAAGAGTTTCATGTTGCTTTATTAGCTAGGGTGGGGATTTTTGCACTGTAGACAAAATAGGACATGGTTCCTGCTTCTCACAAGTTTTAGGGTATGATCAGATGAAACGAAATCAAGCAAGAAAAAAGGGGCTCGATTTCAGAGGTAAAGGAAGGTTGGAAATAAATAGGCGAGAAATAACCTGGATTTTTCTGAGGGAGAATCACTGTGCAGGGAGAGCAACAGGAGATGGAATTCTACAGAAAGGAAGCCAAACAGACATATCCTCCTTCTCTCCAATGAAGAAGCACGATGCAGAGTTGAGGGTACCAACCTGAAGGAATGGACAAGTGAGAGCCAGGATTTCCACCTGTGGACTGAACGCCACGGTGATGTCCTCAGAGAACGGAGTACGGGAAAGGCCACTGTCTTCGGCAGGTGCCCTTTGCTTTTCCCGCCCCTGTGCAAGCAGGATCACTAACTTTCCAAAGCCCTCTCCTGAGGGCTCTTTCATAAGGAGACGCGTTCTGCAGCAGAAAGCCCACCCCTGGCTTACCCTTCCCTGACTGCTGGGCACAAAGAAGATGTTGGGGGAGTGTGCAAGCAAGTCATCGCTTCTTGGATCCCTGGGTTTACTCCGTTCCTAAGACGACGTTTCTCACCGTCCGTGGACCTCTGCAGCCGCCTTGGACAGGCCTAGCTTCTCATTTTGTGGCTGTGCTGGACTCCACGGTTTATGTTCTCCATTCCATCTCCTTACAAGTGAGAGATGGACTCAGAGACGGAGCAGATGGCACCAGAGCAGGCAACGTTTGTGAGGTGCAGGTCACCCGTGGGCAACGGGCAACAGCCCTAAAAGAGATGAGGGCGGCCTTTAGCGGGATCCCAAACAGAAATGAGCATGGACTTCGCCGGGGGATTTAAAGCTCTTCAGGGATAGTCTTTTTCCAGGGGTGCTAGGAAACCTGACGAGAGTGGAAAATGAAAACGAAGGCAACTCCATTTTCCCTGGGTAGACGGCTTGTTTTCTCTCTTCCCTTCGAGGGCTTGGGGAAGGTGGGTCAGCGGCCCGAGGAGACGGTGCCACCCAAGGGTGCAAAGACAGGGAGCTGTGAAGAGGAGACCCTCCGTTTCTGCTCCCTGAGACTGCCTTGCTGGCAGCTCTGTGAGAAAGAACTTCACTCTTCTCCGAGCCGATGCTTCTAGTCGGCCATCACATGTTGCTCAGGTATATTCAAAGAGAAAGATCTAAAGTCCCTTGGCCCGAGTCCACTCACAGGCCCCTACGCCCTGATGTTAGAAACTTCTTTCCAGCTTCACAGCCTGCGCTAGCCACAGGGCTCAGAGGCTCCAGAGAGACCCAACTGGAATACAAATGATGTCCTCCTGGACACCAGTGGTCTTCACCCGGCCAGCCGAGCCGAGAGCTAGTGCGTGCAGGATCATGGGGCAAGGTCACCCCGCTTTAAAAGGTGAAGCTAATTAAATGGCTAGTATCCAGCGGTGAGAAAAAGCTGGCTGGCTGAGACCCGTACGTTTATATGAGAATCCATAAAACAGCTTCCTTTCTGGAAGCTGGGGAAAATCAGCCCTGCAACCCAAGTTGTCATGGAATGAACATCCGCTCCTGATGCCGCTATGGGTGTCCGAGGACAACGGTGCTCTGTCGGACTTCAATCGTTGTCAACAGATTGGCAGGCCTTTCATTGGAGACACTTCTGGGTGGCCTCAAACCTCTACGATTTTAGTTAGCAGCTGGCTCTGCAAGCCATCTGGAGTCCCCGCATTGGACAGGGGTCCTTTCAAAAGAACCTGCTGCTGCTCGAGAAAAAGTTAAAGCTCCTTCCAGACCCCTCATCACGAGGACTTCTCGGGCCGAGGTTCACATCCTGGTAGCACAACGCCCTGCAGCTCCATCGCCTGCTCTTATCTTCTGCCTAAAAGGCATCCGGGGCACGTACCTTGGACTAGAAAACCAGCGATTCCCTTTCAAGGGAGCTTCTCTACATGGGGCAGGAACTTTGTGCCCCGGAGCACTGGACCTCAGCTAAAAGAATTACAGCAATAACTTGGAAGAACAGCAATAAACGGGAGAGACGGAGAATGAGAACACCGGCCTCGCCTGGCTATGGGCTTGGTCTCTGGCTCTACCCTGCCCACCTGCTCTAGGAGGCTTTTGAACGTGTGGCTTTGCTGTCAGTTCTGCATTTTCATTATTTAGAGGGTAAAACGAGACCAGAAGGTCACTAGAACGTTGCTTTTTGTTTTAAGAGGCTGCAGCTCTGTGAGTCAGACCAATGAATGCTGTTTCACGGTGACACTCTTTCACACGAGTCTCGGTATCTCACCGATACAAGAGAAACAAAAACCAAAAGGGGGTAAAAAAGGAGATGAAAAAGACCGAGGTAGCTATTCCCCAATAGAAGCAGGCAGCTCTTAATTTTTCAATGTCCAACACAGAAAAGGCATCTTCAACTCCTTATCTCCAGTTGTTTTTCAGGACCTCATTTGAGATACTTAATCACAGGCCTTGTCAGCCCCGTGGCTTCTCTGCATGGCCGAATGAGTAGTGAGGGAGGCGAAGGGGAGGTCTCTTGGCAACAGGGAAGCTTCAACGTCTGAGAACACTGTTCTGCTGGGAGTGGCAAAATGTTATGCCGATAACTTTCCTAAATCCCCCAGGAGGGAATCATGAGCTTATGTAACTTTTCTGTTTCACTTAGAGGAATTTAGACTGTGAAGCAATTGGACCAGAAAGCAGGATGACTATTCTTTTCTTCTGGAGAAAATGTGAAGGCACAAATGATATGCATTCAACAAATATTTATTGTGTGTGTCTTGAGGGAACTTGGTGCACAGGGGTGAGGATGTGTGGCAGGGACAAGTGTTGGGGGGTGGGGGGGGACAGAATAAGGACAAGGTGATTGGGGCATTGTCTTACCTCTCAGGGCGTTTGTTTTTAGAAGACAGATGACAAGTTGTCAAGAGATGAAAATACAAGGCAAGACCTGGTAAACAATGTCCTGGGTATTTCTTATCAACTGCAAGTGTAGAATTGGTGGTCGGGGGGCGAGAGAGGGGATCTACTGGGAAGGGTAGGAGAGTGGGGGTGGGGGAGAAAGAGAGGTGCAAAGAAGTCTCTTTATGCGAGTGTTCTTTGTGCTGTGGCCAGGAGGATGCAGAGAGCTCATCATGCTCAAGGAAAGAGAAGCAAAGCAGACACTTTTTATTTACTTTCTAAACTCTCCTTCTGCTTCCATAACTAAGGAGACCGGCCCAATTCACAGGGAGCAGCCAGTGAACAAGTGCAGAAATAAAACCACCCACAGAGCAGCTGATCTTTTTCAGATGACTATGACCTGGGAAGAATCTGAAGACCACCCGATTTCCTAGCCAAGAATCCTGGCTGCTCCTCCATGCTCTAACTTGAGGTTTAGGAAGCAATCCTGTTAAGTAAGTGCAAATTTATATCCAACAGCTGAGGTCTAGGCTTCCTGGTCTTGTTTCCTGGCCTCCACTAAAAAGCACTGCAATGTTAAAGGAAATGATTTCTGTGCCCTTGCCCAGGCTCCAACAACTCCTCTTCACCCTCAAACTTCTTCCTTTTCTTGAAGAGACACCCGCGGTTATATGCAGAGTGCTGTATGCAGAGTTTAATGAGGGAACAGCAATGAGCAAGGAGGTGCTGGTGCTTCTGCCGGATCTGTGAGAAGGATGTTCCTGAGTGAGAACATCTAAAGTCTCGCTTCCCCTGAGATGTGATACCCATTAGCAATTCAACAGCAGGGCTAGATTCATCTCATTTCAAAATGTAAGTCAAGAGCCTAAAATTGGTAATTGAACACTTAATTGGGTATGTGAAGGCACTTACTGGATTATAACAGCTCCAACAGGTAATGTTTGAGAACATTAAAAATTAGACCAATGATGAATCAGATGCAAATGGAAAGTGAATGAGCTTTGGCACTATAATTTAACACACAGCTAACCAGTGTTTTGAGCTGCAGATGTTAAGCTTGGCTGGTTTTCTTTAATTTCTTATGTGCCAGAGATTATAAAAATGTTTTGCTTTCGAAAGTGTGCTTCCTCTTTCATCACACTCCACCTTAAAACCCTTCAGTTCATTTCAAGAGGTACAGACTTGACCTCATAAGCAGTCGATAGTGCTTACACCTGTAGTGGATATCAGAAAGTATGAGCTGCGTTGACGTGATACGATTAAACAACCAAAGACATTTGTGAGAGTATTAGCAATGCGGCCATTACACTGGAGCCTCCAGAAGACAGTCTGCTGGAAATCTGCTAGAATAATGACTGCCTCTTTCTGAGGGTCTACAACTATTGACTGCAACAAAACAAAACAAAAACTCAAGCAACAACAATAAATCCACTGCCACCAAGTTGATTCTGACACACAGTGAAGCTCTATAAGGATTCTGAGACTGTAAGTTTGTATGGGAGCGGACAACCTCATCTTTCTCCCTAAAAGCACCTGGTGAGCTTGAACTGCTGACCTTGAGCTCATTAGCAACCCAATGTCTAACTGATAGGGCCACCAAGACCTCCCAGTCGGTATTTGCTGACTCTTTATTCTTTTCGGAAGTAGCAGTGCACTCACCTGTTCCCTTCTATTTCATTCTCCCTCTACCTGCCCTCTTGTATAGTTCCCCACCATTTCTGTATGTGGAATAGGTGTTGCCACTCCGTCCTTCTTAGACAAGAGGTCGCAAACTACATGCATCTTCTTTTCTTTGTGTCCTTCTGAAAATTCGTAGGTGAACTCATAGAGGAGTTCCTTCACTCTCTCTTTTTGAGAACTTTATAGCGATTACTTCCCTGTGAGAATGTACCATAGATCCTTTAACTGGAATTATCTAACTAGACACCAGTTGCTGACAGCAACAACTACTGATAGACAGTGGGTTGCTTCCAATCATCTGACACTAGAAACAGGCTGTATCGAAAAGCCTTGCCAGCATGTCTGGAGAAGAAAGTTCCAGAACAGGGGGTGGGATTACTGGGTCTAAGAACAAAGGCACTTTTAACTTTTATAGGCAATGTCTCTAGCTTCCACAGGCATTTGATATCTTGTACTCCTACCAGAAATCTGTAACAAATCTATATCCCCACAGATGTTTCCAGACAGTGTGCGGGGGCTCAAATGTTACAGTGTTTCCAATCTTAGAGATAAATTCTATCCTAGTGTAGTCTCAACTTGTGCTTGTTGTATGCAATGAGAGATTTTAATTTGCTTCAGGTCCGTTTTGCATTCTTCCCCTGTGCAGCATTTCTGCACGTCGTTTGTCCATGTTTTTATTATACGAATCATTTTTTGCTTATTGATTTGCAGTCATTTCTATTATATGTAGATGCGCTTTTGGAGATCTCCATATCCTCTCAGCTTGTCGCTTGGACTTTGGTGTTACCTACAGTGCCTACGGGCGTGGCATTTTTGAGATTTATATTTATTCCCACCCCCACTTAAAAAAAAGGAGTAACAGTCACATTCTAGCTTTTCTTCTAGTACTATAGGATTTTGAGTCATCATTAGGGAATCCTTTCTCATCCCAAGGAAGCTACCTTTGTCTCCTCTTTCTGACCTTTTCTGCTTTCATTCTTACATGTCAGTGCTTCATACACGGATTCACATTCCATTATCCCACACCTTGGAGCATGCTAAAAATATCCATAGGTGGTGGGAGTGGTGGAGCACTAGAATGGACTGTATAGCTGCTTACACAGCTCATTGTAAAGGTCATTTAACCAGTGGGTATGTGTGTGTTCTAAAATCAATTGTGGTAATGATTGCACAGTTCTTGATATGATTGAACGATTGCCATATTGAATTGTATGATATGTGGATTAGGTGCTAATAAAAATGTTAAAAAATAGATATCTGATATTTATGATTTTTCCCAGATGGCTTTTAAATTTATTTAGATACTGCTTAGTCAACTGTCCACCTTCCCCCAGTGAGCCTATGTTTATTCTACCCAAAAACCTCCATGCCTTGGTGTTGATGACATATTCTAATGTAGTCTTCAATTCTACTGGAGATCTGATCCAGTGTTGGGAGAAGACACTAATTCACATATCTAAGAAATTTTTCTTAAATAGGACATTCTCAGAAGACACGTTTGGCCTTTTAGACCCCATTGGTCATCTCTGCTGGAGCAGATTTCCATGAGTGATGTACAGACACTAAAATATAACTGTCATTGAGTTGTTTACAGCTCAGGGAGGACCCCTGCATGTCAGAGTGGAACAGAACTCTCTTGGGCTTGATATTTCAGGAGTGAATTGCTAGTCTTTCTCTCATGGTACCTCTGGGTGGACTTGAACCACTAAACTTTTAGCAATCGAGTAGATTAATTGTTTGTACCACCCAAGATTCCACTGGGAAGAATTGTGACTGAAAGGAAATTCTGACCAAGAAAAAAATGACTGTGTATGTATATAATGTCTACATTCTCAAGTCTCAAGCGTGCCTATGGAGATAAATGCAAGATTGCCAATAAAAGTCTCATAATCTATAAAAGGATAAAAACTCTGAAGTCCTCAGGATGAAAACCAACAATAACAAATGAAGAGAAATTCAGACTTCTGGAGGCGTGTCACTGAAGTTGAGAGGCAAAAGGATCCTTTGAAAGAACAGAAAGGAAATTTCAATTTACCAAGTTCATCAGTCCTATGAATTATCCTTGGAAAATAATATGAAATCTGGTTTGCTATGATCATTTGTATCTTCCTATAGCCTGTTGTATATATATATATTTATGTACATAAATGGGTGTGCTTACACACACATACATGTGAGCTTGCTAGAGACAAAAGGAAATAATAATGGAAGTTTTTCTTTTAAAAGGAAATGGGAGCAAAGTAAGAGTAAAGAGCTCTGCACCCTAATCCTTTTACTTTAATTCATTCTGATACTGGAATAAATACTTAGAATCAAGAGATTATGGATTCCAAGAAACCCCAAATGGTTGCCTTCTTCCTTGTTGCAGGCGATCAATATTTCTTTTCATTCAGTCGCCATGATCTCATTTGGTCCAGTTTGCTTACTTGCTTCAAGCCAAGAGAACTGACTCTCAGCGCTGGTTTGAGGAGAAATCTATTATGGCCCCAAACCAATTATTTTAAGAAGAGATTGGGGGGGTGGGGGAGGGAAGAGAGGAACTGTACAAACAATTTGACAGAATCCATTTTCTCCATCTCCTTCGTAGGTGACTTGCCTTCCCACAGAACCGTTCTTCCTCTGAGCCTGAAGGATTCTTTTATGCAAAACAGAAACAGGATCTTGGCTAGCAGGAGCTGTCCCCTGTGAACAATAAAAAGCCAGCCAGAGAGAACTACTCTGAGACAACTGCAGAACAGCCCCTGGGTGGCACAGAAGGCATGGAACTCTCCCCCGCCATGGAGCCTGGCTACCTTGCTCTTAATCCACCAATAACATGGCATCTGATTATTGTAATTCATGGGTTTTCAATGCCTGGTTTTGGGGCACCGAGTGTCAAGGCCTTTCTTCTGAATCTATTGTAGCATGGAAGCTCTGCTGATGTCTGTTCATAAAGCATCATACCAATAGGCTAGTCTCTAATGACAGAAGGGTGGTGACTGCCCACGAGCTCCACTGACCTGGAATCAAAACCAGGTCTCCTGCAGAGAAAGAGAGAGAGAGAGAGAGAGAGAGAGAGAGAGAGAGAGAGAGAGAGAGAGAGAGAGTTCTAATATAGAACCACCACAACCAACTAGAGTTGGCCATTTATTCTGAGGAGCTTCTGGCTGTAACAGGAAGATACGACATTGCCAAACCAACATTTGTCTACTCTCCTTTTCCTTGGACACATGGTATGTATGGTAAAGTTTATAGGAAAAACTTTTCAGGGGAAAAACCCCAACTATTCATTCACTATAATGCTTAGCACATTCCTTAGGGAGCCAAGAAGGGTGCTCACTTTATTTGGCACCACTAGAAACCTGCTCCTGTCACTGGGGATAAAGGGGGGGGTGGGTGACACAGAAGCTAGATACACCAAGAAAGAATTGCTGAGGGTAAAACTGTCATCAGCTCTGTAAACCTTCACCTGAGTCACTACAAAAAGTTAAAAATTAATATGTAAGTAAAAGAAAGAAAAAGAGGGCAAGAAATTTCCAAGGGAATGCAGAAAAAGCCCTCCCAACCCTTCCAAACATAAAAAAGCAAACCCGCTGCCATCAAATTGGTGGTGACCTTGAGAGGTAGATTGGAGCTGCCTCCAAGGCTGGGAATTTTTACGGAGGCAAATGGCCAAGTGTTTCCCCTTCCAGTTGGAACTGCTGTCCTTCTGGTTAGCAGCCGAGCACTTAACCACTGTGCCAGTGGGCTCTTCCTCCACAAGCCCTGCACAAGAATAGTTAGTTCACATCCACACCTTTACTGAGTCACACGTAGGCCTACAACTTCTCTCTCAAATGCATGGAGAGGAGTAACTTCTGAAGATGAGGACATTTGTAACTGGGAAATGTACAGCAATAGGCCCATACCCCACTGCTGGAAGCAGGGGTCTGGGTGTATGGAATTCACTGCTCCCCACCCTGCCCCCTACTTCCCTGTGGTGCTGGGAAGTTGAGCTCCAAGTGGGAAAATTAGAGGCGAAGGCAAAGTTATGAGCAAAAGCCCAGGAACAGGCCAATGTTCGTTGGTCAAACTTAAGAAGCATTCTCCCCTCGCAAAGCGACTCTAGTCCTACTATGTCCTTAGAGTATGACCATTTCCAGGGCTGTCAGTCTTTATGTTGTAAAGTTTATGAGACAAAGTGACTCATCTTTCTCCTTCGGAGTGGCTTATAGGTTTGAGCTTCTCATCTTACAGTTAGCCCAACATGTGTCCTCTCTCATCACTACAAGAGTCATTTATTAAACTGACTGTGGCAGTCACCTAAGCTAGGGTCAATTTGAGGATTAAGAGTGTAGGGGTGGAATCTAGCCTCTCATTCTGGAGATAACCAAGGAGACCTCTGTGTGGACATGAGAATTTTCCTCTGAGAATTCTGGGAAATCTGGTAGTTCCTTCTTGGAAGAAGGAGCCACAACTCACGTCCTTGGAAACTGACAAGGTTGACTCCCTGTGAAAGATCTGTGAGAAGAAGCCACATGGACCTATTCTGATGTAGCCAGAAACCTGGAATCAGAGAAGCCACATGGAGGCTCCTGCCAGAGCTGAGATGCTTACACAGTCCACAGACTTTCTACCCATTGGTTTGTGATCGTTCTGCAGTTGGCATCATTGCATATGCTTTGTGAGACTGAAGAGGACTTTATAGATTGGTATCAGACATAAGGGGTAATATCGGAATTATGGCCTTGGACTGAACTTGGCAGAGATGCTTTCTCAATGTTCAGTTTCTCTTGTATATAAACCTCTCCCTTATATACATATGAGTGTCTGCATGAATTTGTTTCTCTAGTCTACCCAGACTAACACACTGACCAAACAGACCAAATGGTTGATGCATGTCTCAATGAGAGTGTGTCATGGAGCAAGGATTGGATGCGTCTAATTCTTTACACCCAAGTCCTAAAAGAAAATAGGGGCGTGGGGGACACTAGACTGCAGAAGAGAGGATTAAGTGAATTTAGAACCAAGTGCATGGCTATCGAGCTATGTCAGAATCACACTGACCCTATAGAGCTGCACAGAATTGCTTTTGCAGGTTTCTTAGGACTGTAACTCTCTGTGGAGGTTAAAAAGGCTCGTCTTTCTCTCATGGAGAAGTTAGTGGTGACCACTAGGGCTCCTGTAAATGAATTTAGCACAGCAAAGGACACTACTGAACGTTTAGTGATGTCACATGCCATGCAGTTTTCTACATCCCTCCATGGCATGGGTGCTTCTCATTAATTAGAGAAGCCCCAAACCACGGACACTGTTCAGGCACCATTCTGTTGCCTTGGGATCACTGCTCTCAGATGCTTGCCCTCTCCTACCTCCTCCTTGCTTTCCCACAGAGCTTTGCACTTGCTGTTACTACCCAAGAACTCTCAGGAGATTTGTTCTGAAATCTGAACAGAACAGCAGAATGGCAATACCAGGGGAAAGGCACAGGCTGAATTTACTCTTCTCTAACTCAAGGATATAACTCAGAGATGCCTTCCCAGAAACTCTATGGCTCCCTGATGGATCATGCCTCTTTAAATGAATGAATGAATGAATTTTTTTTAGCAGCAGCTAAAGCTCATTTGATTCCCTTTTTAGAGGCCATGCTGGGTGGTCAGTACTCCAGCCAAGAAATATAGTTTACATTGGCCGATTCCTCAAGTTATGGCAGAAAAGCATATCCTTGTCCAGAGAACAGACTTCAGAACTCAAGTCAATATTTGAGCTTCTGATTCAGAAAACCATGGGGTGCAGGGGAGGGGAGTAGGTGAGCCTTTAAATTTAAATTCCGTAGCAAGACAATGCTTGACATATGACCAACTACTGGGAATGAAAGGTCAGAGTAGAATGCATCAAGTGACAGTCACAAGTTTAGCTGGTCTAAATACAAAAAGATAGCTTTCTCGTGGTATACAGTCTCAGCCACCTGGGCCATTCTGAAGTGCACCTGAATGCCCTGAAGTCAGGGGGTGGACATTGGCACAGAAGATATAATTTTAGAATCTACGTAGCTTGGTTGGCACCAAAATTGTAATGTTAAGAGCGCAGGTATAGTTCTGGTCAGAACCAAGAAGGGTAGCTAGCAAATGGGTGGTGGCAACAGTGTGTCCACAAGGGGGAGGGATCAAGTGGCGGGACAATGCACAACTCTGCTGAAGGAAAAGTTCCATTCCCATTTGGCCCATTGGCCACATTTGGCCAATAATGGTGTACAGGAGGAGTACCAATCAGGGTGTCAATTTCCTCCTTACCATACCTTGACAGAGCCTCCTCCCCACTGTCTGCCACAAGTTAACAGCTCTCAGGATAGGTTTCCACCAGAAGCAGCCATTGCTCATAATGCCTGTACTTCTTCCAGGTGACAGGTTAGGAGTGGAGGGCCTGGGTCCAAACTAACTAATAGGTGCCTGAAGCTCACCATGGCCTTCGCCTCCTTCTTGGATGTGGGAGAAAGAAATTCGCACCTCCACCCCAAATCAGCCTGACCTGTCTCTCTCTAGAGTACACTGCCGACCAAGCTGAATGTGCATGCTCTTGTTGCTTTACTCAGCTCTCCTTCACACGCCTCCACAGGGCTCTTTAAATCTGTCATGCTCTTCTGCTTCCCTACTCCCACCCGTCACCTTCAAAAAACTTCCCAGCAACCAATCGAGCCAAACCAGTTGCCGTGAAGTTGATTCTGACTCATGGTTACTTCATGTGTGTCCGACTTGAGTAGACCCGTTATCCACAGGGCTTTACACGACTGAGTTTTTTTTTTTCTTTCCCCTTTTCCATGAGCATATAGTCAAGTCTTTTTTCCTAAGGGCTTCTGGGTAGGCTGGAACTGCCAATCTCTCTGTTAGTAGCCTGTTTCTTAACTGGTTGTACCAGCCCAAAGCCGAACTCAACACACCGCCATTACACCAATGCTGACTTACAGGACATGACTGTCACATAGGCTTTCCAAGATGAAGCGTCAATTTGGAAGCAGATTGCCATATCTTATCTTTCTC
This sequence comes from Nesogale talazaci, assembly GCA_004026705.1. Classification (NCBI taxonomy): domain Eukaryota; kingdom Metazoa; phylum Chordata; class Mammalia; order Afrosoricida; family Tenrecidae; genus Nesogale; species Nesogale talazaci. Next base: position 14,214 of record PVJH01035532.1, read on the forward strand.
TTAGGGAGCAACAGCTGGGTCTAGACTGCTGACCTTGCAATTCAAAATACCCAGATGCTCACCAGTGGTCAAAAAGTCAAATCTTAAACCTGTAATTGTTGAGTGGGACCTCCTTTAAGCAAGCCACTGAGATGTAGGAACTTATAACTCTCCTGGGTCCTCTTAGTGAATACTTTCAAAGGCTGCTATTAAATAGGAAACATTTCCCAATTAATTTCTGAAAGAAAAATGGACCCCTGGAATGACTGGCATGGATTATGACTTTGGAGTCTCTATTGAGCTGTTTGGTTTTTCCTCATTGACTTACTGGCCAGTTATTTATTTTCCCATAGTGTCTCAACTCCCCTGGGATGAGTCTGTAAAAACTAATGGAAATGTCAAACTACCCTCCTCATAAAGAATGCCTTTGAAAAAATGTTTTGAGCTGGAACTTTCCCACAATACAAACACTAAAATAATTGGTCAACAAAAGAACAAAACAAGAAGTTATGGCTACAGGGTAGGGGTGGGGGTGGGGACAAAGCCAACGGAACCTTTCTCACTAAAGGCTGCCTTTCTCTCTTTAAGGTAGCTCATACTACTTTAAAAAATATTTCTGTATAAACTGTACAAATATCTTTGAAAAAATATACTTAATGGAAAAAAATTAAAAGAGGGCGTTAGTGACTCATTGAGAATCCATGGATCTCGTGGCCACTTATATTCTATGAAATGGGCTGTCTGCAGAGTAATCTGCTCACTAAATGATATATTAGAGAAAAAACCGAACAATTTCCTCATGTCTAAATATATTTACAGCTTCAAATATAGTTTAATGTTTTCTTTGTTGGGTAAAATGACCTGAAGAAACAGCTGCAAAAAAACCTCCCCCAAACACACCTCCTCGATTTCCATTTCCCATGCGTAATGGAAATTTAGGAGCAGAGGGTGTAAATATCTCCACTTCTAAATGGACAAATCTTTGTTTTAAACTTCAAAGACATGGGACTTCTTCCCTTCTTTCCCAGAAGACACTCGCTCCATCACAGGTTGGCTTCCCAGTAGCAATGACAAACCAAAGCTGTGCCGACCGGGGCCAGGAGGCACAAAGAGCAAGTGCTGAGATGGCACTTCACAGACAACATCTCTGATTTTCCCCAAACATTCCAATGCAATGCCTTGACATCAAAGTACTTCTTCTGGCAAATCAGTCTTCAATGGCAGCATTCCAAAAACATGCCTGTGTTCGGCAAAGGATGCGACATTCTGCATCTTATTATTGATTCTACTTCCAACCCCTAAGTTTTCACATTCTTGACCCATCAGCAGTGCACTCAAAATGACCTCGTGAATTCCAACGTTCCTGACTATGACTTGATGTGACCTTTGCCTGTGTGACGAAAGTCACATGAGAAACTAGGATGGCAGTATGGTTCTGCAGGGAGAACACATGATGGCATATGTTCTCCACAGTCCTTCCAGGAAATGCAAATGAAGGAAAAGCTGCTGCCTTAGATTTTCCAACAGTGGTTTCACCGCTTTTCCTGTCGGTGCTCGGTTTTGGCCATCCATGGGCAATCTGAGATGCACGGGCAAAAGGCTGTTTAGAAGTCAGTCTAGAGTCTTCACCTGCTTTGCCATGTAAAACCTAGTATTCTTTCCCTGAAAATCTGGTAAGATAGACATTACTATGAAAATGTGATGCAAAAGTCAACGCCACTGCTACCTTCTGCATTGGGAGGCATTTTGAGTGATTTCCCACATTTCCCAGGTGCTACTAGAAAATGCAGGAAGAGCTAGGGCAGACAGCTCCCTGTGATGTGGGCAGCTGAAAAGTGCCAGCTGTTCTGAGAGAGAAAGATGAGACGATCGAGTCCCACACAGATGTACAGCCTTGGAAATACTCTCTAGGATTGCGCGGAGCCACAACAAACTCAATGGCAGTGGGATTGGGAATTCAGAAATGCCCCGTCTTGGCGCATTAGTGAGAACTTTCCTTTCACCAAAGAAGATGGCTTGCTTTTTTGTCCCCTCTATTGGGCATGGCCCAGGACACATGGTAAATGAGCTCGAGAAGAGAGATGCATCTGAGGACCCAGGAAATGCCTGAATTGCATGGGCCTGGAAGACAAGCACACCCAGTCCCCTATCTGTGTCCGAAAGGCAAGTAGAGAGCCAGACAAGAAGGGCTCTTTCAAGAGCGGAACTGCTGCTCCTTCCCCACGTGGCACCCCACAGTGTGGCTGCTACTCATTCGCCCCACCCCACCCCAGGAAGAGCAGTCTGACTTGTTAACTCACAGACACATGGCATCCGCTCACTCTGATCTCCGCTAAAGGCTTGCCTTCACCCTAAGATCCTACCTTTTCACTCCATGTTTAGCCCAGACTATCCTTCCTTAGACATCATTGCTTCTTAAATATTTCCAGATTGAAAGGATACGAAGGGACACTAGCTAGGTGGCTCCCCTCAATGACACCAGTTTTTTAAATCGCTCCCCTGACACTTGTGCTTTTTGACGACATTTAGTGACAGGAAATTGACTGCCTGTTGATGGGGACGGTTCTTGGGCCTCACAAAATTTGGTTGGTTGTTCATTGACTATCCTCAGGCATTTGAAATGAGCCGTCATGAGTTTGCTCAGGATAAATGTTCCTCATCTCTTCATCCAGAATCACACATTTTTTGAAGCCTACTTATTCAATTCTTCCCATCTCCACTATGACTCCCACGGGGTAGGGTCTGGTCTGATACCTTTTATTTATTTTATTTTTTAGGGGAAGGCATCACTGCCCTCTGGTGGTTGTGGGAGCTACCCAGCCTTGCTCCCGGAGAGCTGCTGCTGGATTTGAAGGTCTGATACCTTTAATATGTGGACTTGGCAACTATTTGTTCCAATAGACTGCAAATTATAAAAGAGAGACGGGACACGTGTTATTTCTGGTATTTCACTCTTTGGTACATTGCTCACTTTTGAAACAGCATGCGTTGTACTCATTGCTCCTGAGTTGATTCCGACTCAGAGCAACTTCAGGAATGGAACTGCCCCTCTGTGAGTTTCCAAGGCTGTAATTATTTACGGGAGAAGAAAGCTCATCTTTCTCCTGAGGAAGGGCTGGTGGTTTCCATCTGGTGACCTTGTGGTCAGTAGCCCAACAGGTAGCCACTACATCACGAGGGCTCCTGAAAGGCACCTCAGAGGTTAGAAACACAGGCTCTGGAATCCACCAGATCCCACATGAGTCCGTGTTCAGCCACTGGTTATTGGTGTGAGTTGATGCCTCAATGCTATCTGTGAAATAGGATAAGCACTAAATCAGACTTATTGTCAGAGTGACAATAAGCCACTGGACTCAATGGACTTTTGTTTTGCTTTGTTTTTCAAAAATTTTATTGGGGGTTCTTACAGCCTTATCACATTCCATACATCGTTTGTATTGAGCCTGTTTGTACACATGTTGCCATCTTCATTTCCAAATAGTTTCTACTTGAGCCCTTGGTACAAGCTCGGGCATTTAGGAAGCACTCACTATTCGTGACCATGATCATCTCAGGAAAAAACTTTGTTAGCCATATTTTTCTGGCCCAGGATGCTTAATGAACTTATAAGCAGGAGAAAACAAAACAAGAACATTTTCTTTCCTTCTGAAATAAAGCAATCAAGTTGGACTGGCTTGAGGTCACTTAAAATCTAAATAGCTCAGTTCCTAGCCAGGCACTCTAAACGACCTTGCTGTTTCTTGAGTTCAAAGAGTCTTCCACTCTCTGACTACCCCTTCTCCACAAAAGATACCCACGCAGGTGGAGTGAAACTCGGGATTCAACCCTTATGTCTTCCTTTAACACATGTGGCAGGCAATCATGAATCATATTTGCTTCTGTCCATCCCACCCTAAATGAGGTCAAGGCCCTGAGTAAGAGTGAGAACATATTTTGGCAGGAATGCTATTTGGCGTCCATAAATGTATGCATGCTTGGCAATCAAGGACTCAAAGGAGGAGTTCCCAAATGATCATCCTGGAGATACCATTTACGGTATCTTTATTTCATTAGAGTTTTTTTAAAAAATGTGCTTTAAGTTGAAAGGCACGTCGTGGTCTTTTTGCTGCTCATAATGATGTTGCCAGAGGGTACAAAGCGCGTGGGCGGGATGAACAGGTGGAACCCAGAACATTGTTGAGGCGGTAAAATGATGGGCATAGGACAGGATGCCTTTGCCAAAACCCATAGGGCATGTTCCCAGCACAAAGACGAACCTTTGTGCAAACTGTTAGAATGGAGCTATCACTATTGGCTCCTCCATGGTCACAGATACACCACAAGAAGGCAAGATCTTAATCACAGAAGAAACAACAGTGCCCAGAAAGGGGCATGCACGGAGACTCTCAGTATTGTCTGAGGTTTTTCTGTGAAGCCAAAACTGAAAAAAAGAAAGGCTTATAATTTTGAAAATCTGCCAGAGGCACATGTGATTTGAGCATGATAGCGAAGCTGTGTGTTGTCGGTAGGCAACCCTCGTGGCACAGTATGTAAATGAAGCAATCTGCTCCTATAAAGATTTACGGCCCGGGAAAACACAGAGCAGGATCAGAGCGCTATGAGCTCAAATCAACACAATGGGTTTCGTTTGGTTTGTGGATGCAATGGTTAAAGCGCCCAAACACAATACAGCGTCTCTTGGGAGAAAGATGTGGCTGCTCCTACAGAGATGTCTAGTCTTGGAAGGGAACCTTCTGAGACAGCTGCACTTCGTCCCACTGTGCTGACGTGAGATGGCTGTGGTTTTAGTGGCTGGGCATTGCAGTCAGCCACGCGTGGACTGAGATGTAAGAGAGCCGTTAGCACGAGATGGCTGCTAAACGTAAAAACACTGAATATATTTTATGCGCTTAAGATAAAAACACTGTTCAGGGAGAAACCATTGTCTAAGATAAGTCATACAGCCATTTAGAGATATATTTTTTTTCCGAGAGTGCTAATGAGCAAAATCTTGAATGCATTATTTTATCATGACCAGAAACTAAGGGATTTCACACAAAGCGCAAACATTCCACTTATAGCACATTGTCACTGTCATTTATTTATTTTTGCTTTTATTAATTCACTTTAAATCTCTTTCCTCAGAAAAAATGAAAAGGTTTACATTTTAGTGGCAATCCACTTCCCTCACCAAGCTGAATGCCCACCCTCCTTTGCCCTCAATATCTATATTTGGATTCAACTACCACTGCTTGAAACATTAATGGAGCCTTCCATTGAGCCATTACCCTTTCTCTTTTTGTTTTGCAAACAGGGCTTATTAAATCTTTGCTGTAGGCACCAGGAATGAAGAACAGTGAGAATCTGCTGATGTGAAAGGTTTCACTGAACTCAAA
>PVJH01035533.1:0-19511 GCA_004026705.1 Nesogale talazaci
CCCCCCAAAACCCCGTGCACCGCACAGCGCCCTCGCCTCTGCTAAAAATAGGCTATAAAGGAGTCGGCCTCATGATGGCTCCTTGATTCAATTTGCTGCAAATTCTTTCCTAAAAGCCTGCACACACGCGCGCGCGCACAGACACACACATACAAAAAGGGGTGCCCGTGCACCCGGGAGGGGGGGGGCGGAGGGGGGGGAGAAGACCCAGGTGCACATTTTCGGGGACAGCATCAGGGTGAGGATCCCCCCCAGTCCCAACCCCCACCCCCCCACCCCGAGATCCAGAAAAGGTAGGGGGTGGGCAGGCACGTGAGCACGGCCAAGAAGTCTGCGAGGTGAACGAGGCGGGGGGGTGGGGTGGGGGTGGGGGCACCCTGGATGCCCTCCCTCCCCCCCGCCCCTCCCCCCACAAAGCCCCAGCTCCCCAAAGGGCCAAGTTGAAAAATGCAGGTTCCACTTGCGCCCATCCCCCCGCTCGCCGCCCGGCGCCCTTCGGCGGCCTCCGCCCGCGCCCCCCTCCCGCACCGCGGCCGCCCCCACCCCGGGGTCCGGCCCCCAGTTCTTACCTGGACACGGTAGCCTCCAACGCCGCTCCCCCCTCCCGGGAATGGAGGCACAAGGAAATTCCCCTGGCCGCCGCCGCCTCCAACCACCCCCAAAATAACCCCTCCGGGGGGTGAGAGGCAATTATAACCCCGGCGAGCGGAGGGCGCGGGGGATGGGCGCCGGCGGGCGGGGGCGGGGAGCGCGGCGCGGGTCCCCAGGTGGCGAGCGGAGGTGCTCCCGCCGCGGGGGGAGGGGCGGGGGCGCACGCGGCCGGCGGCGGGGGGAGGCGCGCGCGGGGGAAGGGCGCGAGCGGGGAGAGGAATTGAGGCAGAAGGTAAAAGCTGTTACTAAGGGAAAGAGCCAAACGGTTCGGAGCAGCCAACGGCTCAGACACTCAACACTGGGGAGAGAGCGGTGGGGACCAGCCAGGCGCAAATGAGCTCGCGAGGCCCGCGGCGGCGGCGGCGGCCGCGCAGCAAAACAAACCCGAGCGGCCTGCGCCGGGCGGGCGGGCGGCGCGCGGGGGAGGGGCCGGCGGGGGAGGGGCGCCGCGGACGCGGGGAGAAGGGAGGGAGGGAGGGAGGGAGGCGGGAGCCTCCGCCGGCCTCGCTCCGCTCTCCTCCCCGCCGGCTGCGGCGGCGCTGGGGGGTTGGGCGTGTGCGGTGCATTCTTTTAAAAAAAAGAAATAAGAGACCCGCAGGCGCTCCTGCCGCCCCGGGCGCACCCACCCCCACCCCCCGCCGCGCGCCGCGGGGTGCGGGGCGGCCTGGGTGTTGGCTTGGCCGCCCAGACCCGGGTGGGGGCGGGGCGCTCCCGCCACTGCCCTCGTGGAGCCGCCCGTGAACTTGGGGGGGGGCTGGGGGGGGCGGGAGGGGCAGCCTGTGGACATTTGTTTGCGGAAAGAGCTGTACACACCTTTGTGGGCATAAGTGCCTGGAAAGGCGCTTTCTCCGTCATAAGCGATTTTTAAATAAATGTAATCCAGAGCACGGGATATGTAGGAGAAACACACAAGGAAAGGTTGTTTTTTTTTTGATACCAAACACAGAGCTGAAATTGAAGTGCTTATGCCCAAATGTACTGTGAGTCAAACATACGGTGGTATTTAGTCTGGTGGGTCTATCTGAGAGATTGGGTCGATCCGTTCTCATTTCACAAAAATAAAATCATGTAGCTAACTAACTGTTTGCTAAATAGCTACCTCTATGACAGCCCCAACGGTAGAAGTTTACACACTGGGGTACTTTGGGCCTGTGGGGAGCACGACCAGGCATCTTAAAAAGTAAAACTTAGACGAGTGATACTGTGACAATGTGATTGAGGAAGGGCGTGCAATGCAACGTGTTGTTTGGAAGAGGGAGGCGCTTCGATTTGTAAAGCAAATATGGTGTTCATCTAGGGCTCCAGCCACAGGGGTGGGGGCGGGGCTGCTTAGGCCTCTGTATAAATAATCCTAGGACAAATAAAAGTTTACGCTGGATTTTTTTGGATATGGCTAAGTTGGTTGTTGTTGTTGCTTTCCATTATGATAGCCTTCCCAGTGAAATCATGTTTGCAGCTTTTTAAAGTGAGGAGTTCCGTTTTTTCACTTTGGTCATAGGTTTTGGAGCGAGGTGCTGCTGTGGGCTGGGGGGTTCTGATGGCCACACGGTAAACGAAACGCTGCAATCTTTACTGTGGGAGGCCACTGTGAGGCCACCCTCAGCTCCAGGGTCTCCCTCTTTCATGGACGTTACCAAACATGAGGTCCTTCGCCGGGGATTGGCTCCCTGCCCCCAACCCACATCCGATAAATGACAACTCTAGAACACCTCACGGGCTGCCTTCCAAGGACCCTCTGCCTGCCCTTGCAGGACAGACTTGTTCTTTCTTCTGGCCCTCAATGCTCTTTTCCAACACCAATAAAAAGGCATCGATTTTCCGAGGTTTATTCCTTGTCCAGCTAGCCCATGCGCATAAGACAATGGAAGACAGACACGAAGGCAGGGCTCTGGTTCCTGTTGTCTGCAAAGTAACACCCGTGCTTTAAAAAAAAAAAAAGCACACACTTTTAAGAAGACTCTGGTATGATACTGGCGAATTATATGCCAATTAATTTCCTAGGAAAATTCGGTCTTTTGTAAGAGGTTGGCCTAATGCTTTCTGGACTGCCACTTCCCTGGGCCTCGATTGTGGATCTAAATCAAGCAAAATCCTCAGCAACTTGGATCTTTGCTCCATGTATTGTATGCTGCCTGCAGATCCAATTGCAAGGAATTTTGCATTCCTTATGCAGAGTTACATTTCATTCGGAAGGCTGTCATCTTTGGTCTTACCAGCAAACACTTCAAGTTCTCTTTCAGTAGGAAAGGTGGTGTCATCCACAGCAGAGGCAGGATATCACTGTGTCTTACTCCCAAACCACTATCACGTTCTCTAGCGACACAGACCATTGGCGCTGCATAAATTGAAGTGGGATGGTGAAAGGTTACAGCCTTGGTACATACCTTTCCTGGTTTTAAATCACAGGGCTACTTCTTGACCCATGGAGAGAGTCTGCATGAGCACAGTCAGGAGTTCTGGAATTCCCATTCTTTGAACTGGTACCTAGAATTTGTTATGATCCACACAGTTAAATGTCTTTACATGGTCTCTAAAATACAGGTAAAGACATTTCCCATGTTCTCTGATATCAGCTAAGGCTTATCCGTTGCCGGCAATGATTTCTCTCATTCTGTGTCCTCTTCTAAACCCCACAAGAATTTCTGTTGCTGTGCTGCTACAACTATTTTTTTAGTTCTCTTGCATGTCATATTAATGATAAATTTTAAAAATTTAAAAACATGACCCTCCTGTCAATTCTCACTAGTAACGACCCTGTACAGAGTATCTGAGACTATAAATCTCAATGAATGCAGATAACGTCATCTCTCTCCCAACAACTGGCCAGTGTGTTTGCACTGCTGGCCTTGTGATGAGCCAGCCAACATCTCCGTGACTTCTCCAGCAGTATTCCTTGATATGAATGGGTGTGTCCTTAATTCCATGGTGTTGAAATCAGCACAAATATAGTGAGATCCGTGTAGTCATGATCTGAAAACCGCGGTCTTTTCCTCTCAATGCTAGAGAGCTAAACTTTCGTATAAAAAAATGTACAATTTGAGGTATATCTTACACATGTGGAGAAGAGTCCTTACTTAGAGAGACCAGTCAGGGACCTTTAGTGGCCCATGTGGGGTGGGGGAGGGGAGCCAGAAAAACATCATAGGAAACAGAGCATGGAAACTCCCTCCCAACTGCTGGAAAGAAAGTTCAAAGCACATCAGTGGTGTGTCCTGAGAGCTAGCTATTTTGATACATGAAAGAGGGAATGTTAGATTAAACAATGTCACCTGATGGGAATTTAGATAACTGCAGGTTTCCAAAACACTGCTAGAAGTGTTCAGGCAAACAGAACAAAGGAAGAGAGTTGTACAAGCCAGTGGAAGCTAAAAAAAGACATTTATTTACCACAAATCTAGCATTTTTGCAAAGTCTCTTAGGTCGTGGAAGTATAATCTCTTCATATTTTTGTAACTATTTTTTAAAGAGCTGATGGGTGAAATATGTCTCCCCATTTAATCCTCTCCAAGAAGTAAACTTTTCTCAAGATAATTACGGGCTCATTATCCAAGTCAGCCAATGAAGCAGTCTTTATTGACCTTCATTGTTTTTGTTAATATTATACTGTGCGATGGGCCATCATAAAACCCAATCGCTCTTCCGCTGAATGAGGACTGGTCAACTACAGTAATCAGTTCCTACTAGATCATCCCCAACCGTATCCTTCTCCAGAAAAAAAAAAAAAAAACGAAACCTACCCCAACCAGATAAGCTGCAATACTCAAGGTCCACAGTTCAAAACCAACCACTGCTCTGTGGGAGACAGATGGGGCTTTTTACTTATTTAAACAGTTGCAGTCTGGGAAACCCACAGAGGAAGTTCTGCCCTGCCCTATAGGGTGGCTATGCACTGAAATCCATTGAATGTCAGCGAGAGAGACAGAGTTCTATCCCCACAGGGAAGAGAAAGCTTCCCTTTATCAGGAATCTGGTCTAGAATTGTTTTATTCTATGTCTTACGATCTTCTTCCCCACAACCAAAGTTATTCAGTGTTAGTTGAACTTCAGCACCTCGTAGTCTGTGCATTTGTGATTTACAAGGTGTGTTTCTTCGCTTGATTTGCCTCACTTAAATGTCATGATTAAAAAATGCATAAAAACCCATTGGTGGGCTGAGCCCCGGTGGCGTGGTGGTTGTGCACAGGACTGCAACCCACTGGGTTGGAGGTTCAATTCAAGCTCCCAGGAGCAAAGGCTGGGCCTCCTACTCCCACCACCTGAGGGCAGTGATGCCTAAAATTAAAAAAAAAAAAAAACTATTGGTTTGGCAGTTTGGCAGCTGCTCTCCAGGAGCAAGGCTGGGCCTCCTACTCCCACCAGAGGGCAGTGATGCCTCCCCCCCCAAAAAAAACACTAAGGGTGGGATGGAACAACTGCCCTTTACCCACCACTATTAAAGCTTGCCCTTTACCCACCACTATTACCCACCACTATTAAAGAGTGAACTAAAAGTATCTTTGGATGGAATGGGATGGAGAGAATGCATCTATGTGGACATCTCGATTCCTCGTGAAAGCAGTTTGGATGAGACCATATTTTGATCATTTTGATGCTGATACTTTAGGGATGCATCTGACAAGACAATGTGATTTCAACATGAGATATTCACACACACCCTACGAGTTTACCTATATTGTGACATCCCCCCAGCCATTCTAACATCCCTCATATACAAGATCAAAGGCGGCACTGAAGTTCAAGCCCTAATTAGGCAAATAGGGTGAGATGAGGACAAAGTAGTAACTATTGTTACTAATTTTCAGTGCTTTCTCCTAATCTAAAAGCTGCCCTGATGCTTTGACTATGAATGTTAATATGTTTCCAGAAAGAAGAAATTGGTTACTAAGAAATTCTAACGCAAAGGGACACATTATGAGGAAAGTTTCCTGCTCAACAAAGAGAAACTTTATGCTAGTAACTGTTACCAGAAGTTACATATCGGTTGTAAAATGACTAGACAAATCCTGGCTTGTTTTATTTCAGTCATATTACACCCAAGGAGACCAGAGAGCCTACATCTTGGTAACATACATCATTCAGGAAATAGAACATTTTAAAGTTAAAGTGGTTTCATCCCGGCCTGTGGGATCTCATTACTACATACAGTTGTTAAAGCCACCATAATGCTTTCAATCATTGGCATTACCTAATAGATATACTTCAAGTGCCCAAAACAAACTTAATAACCAGAATAGGATATTTGTGCCCACACTAGTAGGTGAGTGCTCTTACTCTTTTTTCTTTCCTTCCCCAGGAACTAACCCAGTGGCTTTCTGGCTGCAGCAGTCACCCCCAGGCGATAAGTTTCTGTTTCATTTTGACTTTGCAGGTCCTTGTCTGCGACTCTCAGAGCTATCAGCCTGTGCCATCGGACTAATGCACATCTGGGCCATACATCTCCAGATCTCAGCACCCAAGTTCTTCTCCTCCTTCTGCATTTAGCATGCCATCCGTGACCTTTCAGCGTCAATGTGAACCTTGTCACAGTTTTCCAGGCCTCTGCAACCTTATTTCATTACAGCAGTGAACTTTGCTTAGGAGTCTTCATTTAAATTGCAAAAGAAATACATAAACATCTTAGGTGTATTTATGCCTCTTAGATAATGGAAATAGCAGGTTGTATTCCATGTTGGTGATCCAGTCCCAACAGAAAACCACCCTCACTCAGAGCATACTGCTGTACCCTTCAGTTACTTGCATCTACTGACCAGTCTCCCTTTTACCTTCTCGGGGCATCATTCAATGACACAAATAACCTTGATGGTTATTTGCTGCTCAGTTTGTCTGCAAATAATTAGTGAAAACTTGGTGAGCCCAGGAGTCGTTCTTCAATGAGGTCAAACTAAGTAAGATGTGGAGCAGACTGCCAGATAGACAAATCCGCTGTCGGAGGAGTCTTTCCTGAAGCAACTCAGAAGAAAGACCTGGTGATCTACTTCCAACTTATCAGCCAGCAGTCTCAACCTTCCTGAAGCCAAGATCCTTTAATACAGTTCTTCATGTTGTGGTGACATCCCCTCCCCAACCATAAAATTATTTTTGTTGCTACTTCATCACTGTAATTTGATACTGTTATGAACCAGACAACCCTGTGAAAGTCATTCGACCCCCAAGGGGGTCTCTACCCACAGGTTGAGAACCACTGCCCTAGGACATGTGTTGGAATTGACTCTGTGGGTTAAATAGAATAAGGGCATTTAAGATCCTGAGCTTAGAAACAATCAAAAAGGTCATGAATGCAGGTAGATAGCATTTCCATTGCCTAGAGATCTTTGGTTCTTTCATTTGTAGTTGTTAAATCATGAATGCTACGCCAGCGGTCTATAGAGCATATTTCATCCTATGTCTACATAAGATAATGTTCCAACTATGTAAGGACTTTGATTGATGGAAATGATAGAAATAGTCATTGCTGTGTCTGGGGTATTAAAGGCTTGAGTAAACAAGCAGCAATCCAGCTCAGAAGCAGCAAAGCCCACATGGAAGAAGCATACCAGCCTGTGTGACCACAAGGTTTTCAAGGGATCCTGTATCAGGCATCAAGGAACTAAAAATTGTGTCATTGTAAATGTGGGGGAGTGCAGATTGAGGACTGACAGCCCATCAATAGGCGAAGCAACGTCCTCTTACAGAGGGGTTGTGGGGAGATGAGCCAGTTGGGGTGCAGTGTGGTAGCATGAAATATGCAACTTTCCTCTAGTTCTCAAATGCTTCCTCCCACCCATTATCATGATCCTGGTTCTGCTCGGTCCAGCTAGACCAAGGGATGTACACTCGAGTTGGAAATACGGGGAATTTAGGATAGATGATCCCTCAGGACTAGTGATGGGAGTGGTGATACTGGGAGGGTGGAGGGGTGGCGGAATAGAAAGGGGGAACTGAAGATCAGGGATTTACATATAACCTCCTCTCTGGGGTACGGATAATAGGGAAGTGAATAAGGGGACATTGGACAGTGTACAATATGGAAAAGTAATAACAATCTAAATTATTAAGGGCTCATGGGGGAGGAGGAGGGGAGGGAAATATGGGAAGCTGATACTTGGGACCTAAGTGTAGGGAGGATGTTTTGAGAATGATGATGGCAACAGTGTGCGAATGTGGCCTACGTACAATCAATGTATGTATGGATCATGATGGGAGTTGTATGAGCCCCAAGAAAATGATTTATAAGGGCTGAGCCCCAGTGGCGTAGTGGTTGTGTGCAGGACTGCGGCCCACTGGGATGGAGGTTCAATTCTAGCAGTAGGGCTGGGCCTCCTACTCCCACCACCAGAGAGCAGTGATGCCCCCCCAAAAAAAATTATTATTTTTTTTTTTTTAAAGGAGAGGGAAAGAGGAGTTTATACCAAGGGCTCAAGTAGGAAATATTTGGAAATTAATATGGCAACATGTGCATAAATATGCTTACAAATGATGTATTGAACATTATAAAAGCTGTAAAAGCCCCCAATAAAATCATTGGGGGGGGGGAATAAATACTCATTGCTATTACTTATTGAACATAGTGAAGTAGACTTTTCAAGTTATTTCGGGTTTGTTGTCTCTAATTTTCTCAAGAGCCAATCAATATGAGTTCCATTGGACATGGGAGGAAACTGAAGGAAGGAGACCAGGAGATTATGGCGCCCAAAGTAATGGTGAGACAAGGATTTGAACTTCCAACTGAATATAGTGTCAGATCCCCCACTGTGAGCTGCTAAGCTGGTCAAGGCATCAAAGGATCAAGATTTGCAAGGGGGGTGGGGGGAGATGCTTCTCTCTATGAGGAAAGGAGAAAAATACTAAGTGGAAAAAAGGAGAAACTGCTTGGAGGGGAGGAATCACATCTTAATCACATTTATATGACACATTTCCTACATCTAACTTTCAGAAACAGTTTAGTGAAGGCCGGTGTGGTTTCAATCAATTAGTCTGATCCACTCCCCTGCACTCTTGGGCAGCACCAGTGTGACTCCTCATTGTGAAAGGAAAGTGTTTGTCCCTCTCCCCACTTGTTCTGTCACCACGTGACCAGGTAGGTGGAGGGTGATCTTGAAGATATTGGGGGAGGGGGGAAGGGGGGAAGGGGAGAGGGTCAGAGAAGACAGTTGACAGTAATGTGATCTCAATTATCACCAGTTTAAAAACCAACTTTTCTTTCAAGCTTAGAAATTCAAGTAGCATAGCTAACACTCCTTTACAGAGGATATTTACAATTTGGTTAGTTAAATTCCCCTGAATTATTAAGCTGCATCTGTATGTTTAATACATTCAATCTTTTAAAGTATTTCAGCTGCTCTGCAAATGAAAGAACCACAAGGACTGAGATGTTCGTAACTATGATAAACTAATTATAAAATATGATGAATCTTAAGTTCTCTTGAACGTTACAGAAATGTTTGCCCATTTAGTAAAAGTCTTACAAAGCTAGCACCACTTAGTAAGTTCCGCTTTTCTGTTGGTAACAGTTTTCATTTTGGAAAATAAGCCTTAAATATCCAACCAAGTGGGTTCCTAGTATTTCCCTCCTACCAAACTCATTATTCAACCACTTCTTTTTTTTTTTTTTGGGGGGGGGGAGGGGAACATCACTGCCCTCAGTGGGAGTAGGAGGCCCAGACTTGCTCCTGGAGAGCTGCTGCTGGATTTGAACCGCCAACCCAGTGGGCCGTAGTCCTGCACTACGCCAAGGCCCAGACTTGCTCCTGGAGAGCTGCTGCTGGATTTGAACCACCAACCCAGTGGGCCGTAGTCCTGTACTACGCCACCGGGGCTCAGCCCCTTCAACCACTTCTTGCAAGATGCCATAAATCCGTCTTGAAAAACACTTGGCCAGAATGCTTCAAAGAAACCAAGATGGCTCATCTACCATAGACATGTTACCAGAAGAGGCCCGTTCCCGGAAAAGAGCATCGTGCATGATAAAGTAGAAGGGGAGCCCTAAAGTGGAAGACCCCTGAGAAGATGGATGGAAGGAGAAGCCGCCAAACTGGGCTCAAACAACAGTGGTGAGGATTGGGCAGGACTAGTCTCGTTCAATTGAACAGACTAAATGGCACCTAACGACATCAGATATATTCTCCCACTCAGCAGTAACAGGCAGGATTGGGCAATTGGAGCCCCTTCCTTAAAGTATTAACTGCTCACCAAGGGAGCTGGGGAGACTGCATATCTTGAAGCTCCCCAAACCAAAATCAAACCCACTGTCCTGCAGTGGATGCCAACTCTTAGTCACCTTGTAGGCCAGAGTAGAAGGGCCCTTTAGGTTGGTTCCTAAGACTGTCGATCTTTATACGGTCAAACTGCCTTATCATTTACCCATGGAGTAGCTGGTGGGTTTGATCCATCAACCTTGAGGTTAGCAGCCCCATGATGATTTCACTTTGGCCCCAGGGGTCCTTGTCCTAAGACAATGTGGGGAACCTTTTTTCCTGCCCTGGGCCATTTGGGATAATTATACATCAGTGGCGGGCTATACTAGTCAAACATTCATTAGCTTGCCCCTAATTATGAGAGTAGGAACTGCTGCTCTTTGATAAGGTGTGTGACATCAGCTGGTATCAGTGACTCCACAGACTCTCCAGTGACTCCACAGACCCTACAAGACCGTACATTCCCTACCAATGTTCTAAGCCAACAAAAGGAAAGCAAGTGCTGGGGACTTGGGGTTCACTCCCTTCTCACCATCTCTCACAAATCATTTGTCCTTTGAGGAAGAGGGAACCCTGGAGGAAGAATAGAGGCACTGGGGGCTGTAGAATCCCACTTTCCATAAAGGAGGTGCAGGCTGGATTTCCATGGAATGGACCTCATGTGTAACCACCACCACCCTTGTCTGTCTGGGTGCCTGGCTTAGCAGACACACATCCTCTGAGCTTTCACACTCAGACAGACTAGGGAGAAAGGCTGCTTTCTGAAAGCCAGCAGGCAAAACCCTATGGGACCCTGTAGTCCGGTCCCAACTGTAATAGTTAGGTTTAATATCAACTTGTGGGAGCCAGAATTCTCACATGATATGATCTAACAGCGTGTAGGTTGGTCAGCTCCTTGATAGGATCTACTGTGACGCAGCCAAGCAGTTAATCTGGTCACATTCTTGATACAATCAAAGAGGGTTTCATCTGAGGTGTGGCCTACCCTTCGCCTAGATTGACAGTGTGCAGAAGCAAGCTCATTTCCATGGCTGGGATTTGGATCCTACATCTGTTCTGTCAACCTCTTGTCCCAGGCAGGACCAAGCATTCACGTGGTCGATCATGGAGTCGTTCATCTTGACCTTCACCAGCCTGTGGTCTTCTAGCTTGGTCTTTCTATTTAACAGTCCCTGCAGAGACATGAGTCAAAAGCCTTTAGTTGACTTCTGACCCACGAACTTTACTCATTTCTGCAGTGGTTTCTTGGTTAAAATCTCTTTCTGTGTACATAAATATACCAGCGTCACTAGAGAACCCAGTCTACCACCCCAATCATTCATGGAGATGGGGTGGGACTGGGCA
The DNA here is from genome assembly GCA_004026705.1 of Nesogale talazaci. Lineage (NCBI taxonomy): Eukaryota > Metazoa > Chordata > Mammalia > Afrosoricida > Tenrecidae > Nesogale > Nesogale talazaci. The sequence goes on from PVJH01035533.1 coordinate 11,169, forward strand.
GGACTTCAGACTGACTAGTTCCCAACCATTCCTCCAGCCTCATCGTGCCAGAGTCTTCGATATCCAGTCAGAAGGATGGCCTCCACCATATACCGCCCCATGTTCACCCCCAGGGCTGCTGTCCCTCTCAAAAGAAGTCACCTTCATGACAACAGATCAGAACTACCAGGCAGAAACGGTGTTTTTTTATCTGTTTTGAATGTGTCATTTCTGACTTTCCCCGATCCCATTAGAGGATTCGGTTGTAAGTGGATTTTGACATAAACCAAATACCTTTTATTTTAGTTTTTTTTATTGTGACTTCATTTTGGTTTTCATAGCTTGCTTTACTGCAGTGTTTTGAAGAGAAAATCCTCAGAGAATATCAATAGATCACACCCTACAAGGACACTCTACAATTTAATGTTGGGCATATACCTAATTCTATGATAGGCCCCTCCCACAAGGCAACAATAAGCCAGAGGGGCCATAAGCAACATCAAAATGTAAATGCATGTAGAACAAAAGGTGTACAAGGTGAGAAAGGTCAGCAGCCTCTAAGGAGCGCTGGTGATGCTGTGGTCAAAGCACTTGATGACTTGCCCAAAGGGTGGTGGTTTGAGAAAGGTTTGACAGTGGGCTCCCAGAAAGATAGACATACAACCTTGAAAACCCCACGAGGAAGTTCTCTTTGGCCCCATTGGGTTTCTATGAAAGTTCACAGGCCTGGGTTCAGATTTTTTTATTTTTTAATTTTTATATATTTTTTTATTTAGGCATCACTGCCCTAGTGGTGAGAGTAAGAGGCCCAGCCTTTGCTCCTGTGAGTGGGAATTGAACCTCCATCCCAGTGGGCGGCAGTCCTGCGCACAACCACTACGCCACCGGGGCTCAGCCCCGGGTTCAGATTTTAAGACACACATTTCACATCATTTACAGTTTTTACCTCCTCTTTGGGGGTGACCTGGGCTAAAATCCAGATGCAGACCTTCCTGTGAACAAAAGCCTGAACAGAGCCAAAGACAACCCGGAATGGAACTAAGCCCTGGAAAACCTAGTAAAAGTCAGAGACTTCAGTCTGTGGAGTGCTTAATCATGTGAGTGGTCTTGTTCGCAACAATTTGATGCGGATTAACTCATTGAACCAACTCCCCACAAAACAATTTGATGCAGATTAATTCACTGAACCCTTACCCAACACCGGTAAGTCAGGGACTATTATCATCCTCTCTTTACAGAGGAGGGCAGGGACTGGAACTGCAGAAGTATTCTGTGATTTGCCCAAGGTTCTGTAGCAGTAAAAGGCAGGGCGGGGTTTTCACCTTGGTGGAAGGACGTCATGCCTTCAACCACACCTCCATTCAGCAAATGGATGATACCCTTCCAGGGAAAGGAAGGATTTATGAATGGGCAGGTAGCCAGCACATCAGGGGTCACCAACCTGTGACCAAAGGCCCTGAGAAGTTTCTCCTTAGGACGGCAGGAGTCTTAACCCAACAGGACCTCAGGGAACTAATCTGACAAGGCACTCAGGACCCTAGGTCTCAGGGAACTCTCAGCACAAAGAGCTAAGTGTCATTTGTCTTTGAGAACTGAGCCACCCACAGCCTGAGATGGGCGACTCCAGGTCATGGTCGTGCAGTGGAAACTGAGGGGACCTGGGGGCGTGAGTTGGGAGGAACAGAGAGGACGCAGGAGAGAAGCAGACCCTTTCTAGCAGGGGTGGGTGTGGGGGGAGGGTAGGAGGTGGGGTGGGGGTGGGGTGGTGTCCTAGTTTAAATGGATTGGCTTTAGGATGGAAGGATTAGCTCTGATTGTTAACTAAATAAACCTGGAGCTGGGGGCGGGACCCAGGCTTAAGTGAGCCTGAGACCTCAGCGGTGCCCTGGGACTTCATGGGTGCTTTAGATGCCCCTCTAGAAAGTACCAGGAAGGTTTGAGAAGAACAGAAGGCGGGGGCGGAGAGGGACGGACCAAGAGAGAGAGAATTCTGGAACAGCAATAAGGATACGCATTTTATGTAAAGGGTCTGGTGCTGTTTGGGGCTGTGCAGGCCATAGGGTTCTTTGTTTTATTTAGCCTCAACCCTTTAAAAGCGCCAGGTCTAGATTTGGCCGATGGGGCGGAGTTTGCCTGGCTCTCAAGAAGTACTCTGTCAAACTGGTTATTTTACCTGAACCTGACCTAGACTTCCTTCCCACTGTTTCCTATTTAATTAACGCGAGCGCGCGCACACGCGCGCACACACACACACACACACACACACACACACTTTCACCCCCTTCCTGGGAGAAGTTAGTTGAGTGGTGGGCCAGCTCTGCGCTGAGGAAGAGGGCGGAAGTCCTGACTTAGGGAATTGCTTCCTGAAATCTGAGGTCTGCTCCACTGAGACGTCTGGCAACCTGCAGTGGGAATTCCTCTGCCCTGCGCAGCTCCACGCATGAGAAACGCTGCGAGAATTATGTTCCCTGCCACATTCCATTTGGGAACTCATGCCCAAGACAATATCACAGAGCTAAGACACGCCGCCGCCGCAGACTTGGTTACAAGGCAAACGGAGCACGCTCCCTCCCTTTTGGCTCCCAAAATGGAATGTCTCCCTGTCCTTGGGAAGGGCCTGCCCACAGAAGGAATGGCATATTTTAGTCCTCTTGGCTTTCTGTTAGGATTCCTTTAAAGAGCCCAACTTTGTGAAGAATAAGCACAGCTCTCAAGCACACACCTTTATAGGTCTTGTTAGTAATGATCGAATTACTGGAGGGTCAGCTCATGGCTCTGCCATCTGTCTCATAATGATGCCAAACAGTCTTCTCTTCCCACTGTGAACTTGAGTTTCTAACACAATCGCTCAGGGGCGAGGGGGAGAGGGGGTTAATAGTAATTTTATTTTATTTATTTTTTGATCATTTTATTGGGGGCTCGTACATCACTTATCACAATCCATCCATCCAGATACTGTGCCAAGCACCTTCGCATGCCTGCTGCCGTCATCATTCTCCAAACATCCGATTTTCTACTTGAGCCCTTGGCATCCTCATCTTTTCCCCTCCCTCTCCGCTGGTCCTCCCCACCAACCCTCAATACTTTATAAATTATTATTATTATTATGATGTCACATGGTTTTAAGAGTGGATGGCGGGGCTGAGCCCCGGTGGCGTAGTGGTTGGGTGCAGGACTGCAGCCCACTGGCTTGGCGGTTCAAATCCAACAGCAGCTCTCCAGGAGCAAGGCTGGGCCTCCCACTCCCACCAGAAGGCAGTGATGCCCCCCCCCCCAAAAAAAAAGAGTGGATAGGGTTATGAAGAGACACCCCTCCAGCTCGCATCCTGGTTAGGGTGTAAACAGAAGCCATGGCGTCTAAATAATTAGAATTTTCAAACATATTGATCATGAAATCCAAGAAAAGGTTCTTATTCTGAGGCAGGGAGGGGAACGCTCTTCAAAAACACTTGGAGGAAGAAGGAGAAGACAAATCGCAGTGAAGCTTTGGCTCTCTGGGGTCTAGAGGAATCAAAGTAGCCAAAGGCTGGGGCAGAAAAGCCCTGGGAGGCATCTCACCCATGCTAGGGCCAATCTATGAGAGACCCATTCCTCCTCCCATCCCTGGGAAGCCCATCCCCATCAATGTGCTGAGAAATTTGAGAATTACCTTGAAATAAATGTTAGGTAGTCTATCTAGATAACAATCGCTTTTCGAGTTGGAGCAGATACAACTTACATGCTCTGGAAGAGATTTGGTCGCTTTAAATCTTAGGGATCAAAAAAAAAACCCTATAAATCAGTGGGACTTAGACCAAGCAGCATTATCTCCCATCTGCAAATCCTCCATACGACGCTCCCCATTGCCTATTCTGGAGCACCTCCAAATGGTTCTCACAAAGCAGTCAAAAAGCCTCAAGTGCCCCAAATTCCTTTGAAGCACCTCGCACCTGGCTACCGCCCAGTCTTTGAGCCTCTGGGTGCCCGGGTTGTCCCTGCGCCCTCTCAGTTCCAGCAGTGGGCACAGGTTTTCCAGCCCATCACAGACACCGCACTCCCTCAAAGACAAACAGGCTCTCAGGAGGATGTGCAGGATTCCACACTGCCTGGAGTATCTTTCTTTTCTGGTGCCCTCCCACTCCCAGAGAACTCCTCAAGTCTCAAGTCAATCCCGACTTCCTTGGGAAGACTTTTCTAGTCACAGCTGGCTGCCCCCCACTCCACTCCCACCCCGTCCTCTAATTATTCATAAGCTTTCTTGACTATGAACTCACCTCCTTTGAAATACTCACCATCTGACTCATCGAGAGGCCGTTTGGCATGTGTGTGTGTGATTATTGGACCTCTGGTCGATCCGCCCACTAGACCATGAGTGTTTTGATGACAAAGGCCATGCTTGTTTTATTCCTTACTGTCCACAGCACCCTGCAAGCTCTCGCAGTGAGCTGATGTTATTATACATACACGCCTAGAAGAGTAAACCGCCTTTGCGTGTGGAATCTCTCACAGTGCTATCTACACCTTTATTGCCTACCAAATGGACAAGAGTAAGAATTATTTACTAGCGAGGAGGCAGGAGGCCAAACTGCGCACTCTGACAAATTCAAAAGAAAGTGCAGAACAAAGCTATCGAATAAACATGGGTCATTGTCCTGAAAGGCCACAGGGTCCTCTGTGTATCTGAGACTGAAGAGGGCTGTTTCTGTGGTATATTAAGTAGATTATGGAACAGAGTCTTAATATAAAAGATTCTGAGAAGAGAGCAGTGATGCCCACAAAAAAAAAAAAAGATTCTGAGGAGTTTGGAGCCATGTCCTTCTTTTGGGGGGTTCCCATTCCCTACACACACACACACACACACACACACACACACACACACTTTCTCTCATCCCAGTCTGTTTTGTCAAACTCGAGTTCCAATATTAAGTGTAGAAAGCTAGAAATACTTGAGAAGGACTTGGGAAAGGAAACTTATCAAATTTGTCCTATGAATTTGTCCTAGGTCACTTTTTTCCCTTTAATAAGAAAAAAAGGTGATAACAGGTCAGTCAGATCAATCCTATATCCACGCCTCAGAAACTACTTGAGTCTGAATCAATCTGTCATCCAACATAACCTCAAACTTTTGAATATTATCCACCCTCCCGATTTCCTGAGGAAATCTTGGAACATGTTGAGTTTCAGAAAATCACTGTGCTGCCTTTAGAACAACCAGGCTCACTTACCCCAGCTTGATGCAATTGAAAACAGTGACATATTCATAACATAATACAGACACAGAAGCCTACAAAAGCTCCACGATATAAAAAAACGCTTCATAAATAATAGTTACATTGTTTTTCACATAGACGTGCCAGAGAAGTTTGAAAATGTTAAGAAAAGCAGACAGTGTGTATTATAGCCCTGACCAGTTTGGGATTTGCATGCTAGTTCATGACCTGAAAGCTATGCAAGATTCGTGCTCTTCAAGAACAAGCTGGGGTCTGGACCAGAACTCCCAGTCAACACACAGGGGGGAAGGAAGGGAAATAAGAGTGTACGGAGCAGGCTGCGGAGTTACTAGTTTCATGGGGAGATGATTTCCTTCAGCCAAAGCACTGTGATTCAGCATTCGTAAAATAAATCATTTACCATCTGAGCAAAATAACATCGGGTTCCTGCAGTGCTACAGAAAATGACTTTGGGGGCTAGTGTGAAATAGGAGATAGGACAAGGCTATAGGGCCTTTATTCTGTTCCCAGGGCTTGATAATAGAAGGCTTACAAGCCCCTCTTGGTGACTCACTCTTCCACCCACACCTCCTCTCCAAGCTCTCAATATCACTCAAGGCTTCTCCTTTATCCGAAGTTTTCCTCCATTGTGCCCCACTGTTCTCCAATTGGCACCTTTTTCAGTTTCTGGGTGTGGCCCTCATTTCTTCAAGAAGAATTAATAATACCAGACTAGTCCCAAGGAGTTAGAGGTTAAAGATGCCTCAAATGCCAAACTCCACTAAGATGCTGTCCGGCTTTATTCTTCACCCCCACCCCCACTCCTCCCTGGAGTACATCCCTTCTCATCCAATTTGCTGCAATGCCCTGCTGATACTCATGAAACTTTAAGGAAATGTCTCACATGGTTGTGGGGGTTGGGGAGGGGAGTAAATGCTATTTGCTTCCAAATCCAAAGGTCAAGCACAGGGGAACCAAATGCAGAGTGAGTCTAGAGCCAGAAGCCAAAAATGTCTAAATGTCAGAGCAGTTCTTCTTGCTTCTACCAAAAAAATCAATCAGTAGAGAGGGATGGCTTTGATGGACGGATGGTCGTCTTTCAGCTGGCCTAAGGAAAACAAAGGAGTGTCTTAAGGTGCAACTTCTGCTGTTGTTACTGTTCTTCGGCACAATAGAGGCAAACACTACCCAGTACTGTCTCATCCTTTCCATTGTTCCTATGTTTGAGCCTCTTGTTGAGGCCAGTGGGTCCATCCATCTTTTGTTCTCCTGTGGCTCCCAGCGAATGGTCTCTCCTGATATATGCAAAGTATGCAAGACCATTCTCACCATCCTTCCATCTAATTAAACTCCGGTCATACTTCTTCCAAGGCAGACAGATCTGGTTGTCCTTTGACAAGTCCATGGGACTTTCACAATTCTTCTTCAGCACCACAAGTCAAATACCTTGATTCTTCTTTGGTCTTCCTTATTAAAGGTCCAAATTTCTTGCGTGCTTTCTGTGGCAGTCACCTAATCTGGTGTCACTTTTAGGATTAAGAGTGTAGGGGTGGAGGGCTGAGCCCTGGTAGCGTAGTGGTTGTGCGCGGGACTGCGGCCCACTGGGATGGAGGTTCATTCCAGCTCCACAGAGCAAAGGCTGGGCCTCCTACTCCCACCACCTGAGGGCAGTGATGCCAAAAAAAAAAAAAAAAAGAGTGTAGGGGTGGAGTTTAGCCTGTCAGTCTGGAGATAGCCAATGAGACCTCTGTGTGGGCATGGCTTTCTCCTGAGAATTCTGGGAAATCTGACTGTATTTCCCCCTTAGAGGTGAGAGACTTTTGAGACAGTCCCTTGGGGCCGTTCTACTGACAAGACACAAGGCTGACTCCCTGTGAGACAACCCAGAGAAGATACATGGACTTACTCTGATGGAGCCAGACCTCTGAAGCTGGAAAAGTCACAGAGAGACTCCTGCTAATGCTGAGATGCTTGAGAAGTCACAGACAAGCCCCTGTCAGCACTGAAATGCTTCTACTGCCACAAGATACACAAGACTCTGTACCCACTGATCTATGATTGTCCTGATGTCATTACACGTGCCTCATGAATCTGAAGAGAACTTTATAGACTAGTATCAGACATATGGGCTAATATCAGATTGTGGGCTTGGACTGGACTGGATTGAGATGCTTTCTCAATGTTTCATTCCTCTTGTACATAAATGTATGCTTATATACATATGCATGTTTATGAATTTATTTCCCTAAGTCTACCCAGACTAACACTCTTTTTTTGGGGGGGGGTTGGGCATCACTGCCCTCAGGTGGTGGGAGTAGGAGGCCCAGACTTTGCTCCTGTGGAGCTGGAATCAAACCTCCATCCCAGTGGGCCGCAGTCCTGCTCACAACCACTACGCCACCGGGACTCAGCCACTCTTTCTTTCTTTCTTTTTTTTTTTTTTTTGGCATCACTGCTCTCCAGTGGTGGGAGTAGGAGGCCCAGCCACACTGCTGGAATTGAACCTCCGTCCCAGTGGGCCGCAGTCCCGCGCACAACCACTACGCCACCGGGGCTCAGGCCCACTCTTTCTTTTTAAAAAATCACTGTATTAGGGGCTCTTATTACATTTCATACATCAATTGTATCAAGCATATTTGTACATATGTTGCCATCAATTCCAAAACATTCTCTACTTGAGCCCTTGGTATAAGCTCATCTTTTTTCCCATCCCTCCACTCCCACCCTTGTAAACCCTTGATCAATTATATATTGTTTTTATTATTTTGTATCTTATATTGTCTATAGTCTCCCTTCACCCACTTTTCCCTTATCTGTCCCCTGCGTGGGTGCAGAAGTGCTATATATTCAACCTTGGGGTGGGTTCCTCCTTTTCCTCCCTTTCTTCTCCCTGAACATATCCTCATTAAATTGTTATTCCCACTATTGTTCCTGAGGGATTTCTCTGTCCTGAATTCCATGTGTCAATAGTTCTAATTTGTTCCAATGTGTGTTCTCCTCTCTACCCAAATTTGTAAGGTAGAACTGGGTCATGGAAGTAGTGGGGAGGAAGCATTCGGGAACTAGAGGGATAATGTGTATTTCATTGGTGCAGTACTGCACCTTGGTTGAATCATCCCTTCCTTATAACCCTTCTTTGTGTGTGTGTGTGTGTGTGTGTGTGTGTGTGTGTGTG
>PVJH01035534.1:0-20512 GCA_004026705.1 Nesogale talazaci
GCCCCCGCCATAAATAGGCTATTGAAATCTTGGGAGTGTGTTTTCATGGCGTAAATAGAGTATAGAATATTCTTATGTAGTTACCTGTCAGCCGGCCAAGAAAACATGCTCCACCCTCTGATTGCTCAATTTCAGCATTATTGATTTTAATACTCAGACTTTACAAAGAAAGAATGCTATTCTTCAAGAATGTAAACATTTGCTTTGGTGTGCTGCTGTCTCTGCCCTGTACAATCCTCTCGTTTTTGCTCTATATCCACTGGTTATCATTCATGCCATTGTTTCGCCACTGGGGGCATTTTCATGATAATTTATAGGCTTACCTATCACTGGACCACAAACATTCCAAGTAAGAAAAAGTTCACCACAACCTTCAACTTGAAGATGATCTTTGAGCTGCGTGTGAGGGATGGCGTGCTAGGGGCCTGCCCTTTCGAAGGTAGTCCTATATCTAGGTTTCCCAGCAGATAGCTGGCCAGGTTGGAAGCGCTATCTGGATTGGGGACGGTGTTTCCATTCTAAAGGGCCATTACTGAGCTTGAGTTGCTTTGACTCAGCTATCCTCTGAATTACGGGAGCACACTTTCCTCTCTGGCATCCAGATCATGAGAACTAGGCCTCACAGAGTCATGCTGCTTTGGGTAGCTACTGTTGAACTGGCAACTCCAATCACAACCCAATAAGAAGCTGACTGGGCCCATCCATCCCTAGAATCTATGACTGACGAGACCATTGTGGTTCATTTAGTTTTCATGGTTGACTTTTCAGATGTACATCACTAAGAACCCCCCTCCTTTTGTTGTTGCTAGTCTGTCTGGGCTGGAAGCTTCACTGAAAGCTGTTCAGCATTATAGAAACATGCAAGTCTATCCTGACAGAGATGGCAGCTATGCATGAGGTGGGAATTGAACCTGCGTCTTGCAGGCCCTTAGTCTTTCTTGACTTTCCTCATCGTGGCTCTCTGAGGTCCCCTGTATCCTTGGTGTAGAAGCCATTGCCTTTAGCAGACTCATGGAAGTCAGCAGGGAGGTAACCTCTACAGCAGCACAGCTTAGTTTGACATGGAGTTCAGGTCCTGACAATTTTACATAACCCACGAGTGGGGCTCTGCCTTGTCCTTAGAACCTACTGGTCTGTGGTGCTGGATTTGTCTCAAGAAAAGTCGCTTTCTTACCTTCATATTTACCTTCTTTTTCTGTTGCTATTGCTGTTCCTAATAGCTTCATCATTGGAGTTCTCACATGTTCTGTATCTGGTACCCTGGGCTTTTTGAATAGAGACCACAGTGAAAAGTCTTTCAAAGTAAGCCTAAAATATAGCCATTCTGCGCCTCAGTATTTTATCCTTCTTCGGGCCTGTCCCCAGGCTCCTTTGGTCTGGAGAGCGGCTGGCCCAGAATAGACCTGTGCCCAGAGTGTCTGCAGAAGCGGGTCTGTGTAGCAGTTGTGACCTCCTCAAGCTATGATTTTTGGAAATGATTTTGAGTTTGGGGAAACAAGAAGTCTGAAAGATCAATATCAGGGCTGTAGGGTAAATGGGGTCAAGTTCTCTTGCCCTCAAAGAGTGAGCAGGTACATTGTGATGATTTAGAAAAAGCTCCCTTAGAACAACTTGCCAGGTCCTTTTCTCACCAATGCAGTTTTTGATGTTCACAAAACATCTTCTTAATAAGCCCGTCCAACCATCAAGATTTTCTGTTTTGGCACTTCAAGCAGCAGCGGTCGCTAGAAACTTCTGAGCTGACCTTTCTGCCTGGAATGTACTCGGCTCAGCAGATTCCCGCAGAAGCCACTGCTTTCAGAGGATCTTTGCTTTTCTTTTTAAAATCATTTTAATCAGGGCCCTTACAGCTCTTATAACTTTTCATACATCAAGTTGTATCAAGCATATTTGTACGTATGCTGACGTCATTTTCTTAACCTTTACATTCTATATGAGCTCTTGGTATCAGTTTGTTTTTCCTCCCTTCCCCCTCTCCCATCCTCATGAACCTTTGATAAATTATAAATTATTATTGCTTCATATCTTAAACCTACTGCTGTCTCCTTTCATCCATGTTTCTGTTGTTCAAAGGGATTATGTCAATCACTGTTCCCCTTTCCTCAACCTCAACGCCTCTCCCTACTTTGGCCCTATTCTCCTGGTATCAGTACTCCCATTTCTCTTCCTGAGGGGTTTATCTGACCTGGATTCTGTGAGCTCTTATCTATACCAGTGCACATGTTCTGGTCTAGTCAGAATTGAAAGGCAAGACTGGATTCATGTTCATGATAGTGAGGGGTGAGGAACCCTCAAGGAACCAGGTGAATATTATATGTTTAATCATTGCTATACTGTGCCCTGGTTGACTCATACCTTCCTTGTGACTCTTTTGTGAGGGAATGCCCTCATGTCAACAGATGGGTTTTGGGTCTCTGTTTTGATCCCTCTCATTCTCCAGAACTCTTTTTGTATTGTTTTGGGACTTCTGATTTTGTTTGTATCTCATGGTCTCACAGGAGGGTGTGCCTCTTCCATGTAGACTTGTTGCTTCTTTGATGATGGCCATTTGTTTAAATCTTTAAGATCCCAGATGCTATATGTTCTGATAGCTGGACACCATCATCTTTCTTCACCACATTTGCTTATGCTCCCATTTTGTCTTCAGGGATCATTTCAGGAGAGTGAGCATCATAGAATGCCAAGTTGATGCAACAACATGTTCTTGCATTGAGGCGGGGGGAGGGCTTGAGCAGAGGTCACAAAGCTGTCCACTTTTTCAATATATTGTCATAAAAATATATGTCCATAGGCCAATACCTCTATTTTTATGAATTAATATAGCTGCATAAGTGCACACCTATGTTTATACCTCTAGTCATAGTTTTGTTTTCTAGATCTTTCCTCTGTTTTCTTTTACCTTCCTCCTGGCTCACCATCACACTTGCTCTTCTTCTGCCTTAGTAATTCCTCTCAGCTAGATTGCCGTTGCTCCAACACCTCATTGTTGCTTTTAATTCCCTAGTTGTTCCCCATGGAGTAGACCTTTTCTTTCAAGACACCTCATGAGACTAAGAAAAGTATATTACAGTGCGAACATGTTGATCACAGATAAATGTTTAAACACATATTGGTTGGAATAAACCTATGCAGGCACCCTAGTAGTAATATTTTGTGACTTACCCTTGTGTAGTGTCTCGTTAGGCAGTCATGGGTCTGGTAAGCTGAAGACAGTGAAAGGAGGTTCTATTATTAAAAGGAAAAGGACACACCCACAAGGATGACTGCTATCCTTCCCCTCACCAAAAAAAAAAAAAAAAGACAACAGGTGTTGGCCAGGATGTGTAAAAGCTGAAACTTGCAGGCAATGCTGGTAGAAATGTAAAATGGTGCAGCTGCTGTGGAATAGAGTTTGGCAGGTCCTCAAAAAGTTCAACATAGAACTGCCATCTGAGCTAGCAATTCCACTCCAGGCTACATAGCTAAGAGACTGGAAAGAGGACTCAATGGACACCACTTTTCACTGCATCAGCATTTGTAAAAGCCGAATGATGAAAGCAACGCAAATGCCTATCAGTGAGTGAATGGATAGACAAAAGGTAATCTGTCAATACAATGTAATATTATCCATCTCTACAAGTAAGTAAAATTCTGATCTATACTATGATATAAGTGAGATTTAAAGCATAATGGTAAGTAAAAATAACTTATTACTTTTAGAGCTTATATTGTGAACAAGTTTGTAGAAGACTGTGGATGACAGTGAAAACCCCAAGTGCATCTACAGAGTCCCTATTTGGAGTGAGCCTCCATCTCTGACCCTTGATTGGCCAGGGATGTGAACAGTCTTACTATTAATGTGTTGGAAAGTGAACGAATGCAGATGTAGGTTGATTAACCTTATCATTTGTTTTCCCTTCTTAAAATGGATATTTAAATTTGTTTTAGTTTTATTATTTCTACTTTCTTTTTGTTTGAGGACTTTCTGTTTTATTTTGTTATTGGTTTTGGGAGGTGGAGCGGGATAATGCTTTTCTTGATGTGAACTCTAGGATAGGTAAATCTATAGAGATGTATTGTTTTAACTAGTTTTCCTAATTTTACTTCTCCTCTTGCCACACAACTCACAGACAAAATTTTTGATGAAAGGGGTTATTCAGGAAGTTAACAAGTTGGAATGCTCAGGGTCAAGTTGTCTATCAGGTTACAAAGCTCTGTCAATTCTGTTAACAAATGTCCAAAAGACATACCCTTGCTGTAAGATTTCACTCAAAGGCATTCAGCTTAAGCTCTGAGGGTCTGCAAGTCCAACTTCCCCAATTAAGTGCCGGACACACCCCACTCTGCAAGCCAGCTTCCTGCACAAAAGCACTCAGTTTTTCTTGCTCTCTGTGTTGACAAGTCCACCACTGTGTTCCATGCGCTGGCTCCTGATCCTGCAGTTCCTCCTCTGATAGGATAGTTGTCTTCTGGATCCAGGAGTTTCACTGCACATGAATCTCTGGTCTAGAGGACTCACTGCCCTCCTGACTCGCTGGTCATGAGATCCCTCCTCCTGCTTCTGTGAGGGCTCATTTTACACACAGGATGTGTATACACTCCAGAGAACCCCCTTCCCAATTACCCACAGGGGGATTCTATCAGTATTCCCCTTCATCTTCTAACCAGACCCATGCAAGGAAAGCTTGTTTGGCTTGAGTTTGAGTCTTTGACTAGAAGAGCCACATCAAACAGTAGAAGAGCCCCTACAACTTTAACTGGATTACTAGTTTCTTAGGGCTATGGCAGGGGAAGTTCGGGGGAAATGGAAAGTGATTTGTAATGAATACAAGAAAGAAGAAAATTGATTGTGGTGATGATTGCATAACTCTTAATATGTTAAAACCATTTAATTGTATGGTGTGTGATTTTTACATCAACACAAACTAGTAATTAGTTATTACAAAGTGACCCTGTTAGATACTTTTCCTCATGAAGAGACTGTTGAACATATTAGTGTTATAGCAAATTGTGGTGAAGAAATTAATTGGTGCCCGGCTATCAGAAAGAATAATGACAATGACAGAGAAAGACCGAAAGTCTTTTTTTTTTTTAGCCCGAAAGCCTTTGCAAAATTCCCCATGTGGATTAAGCCTACCTTGAATGCCCTCTGACCATTGACCAGGGATGTGAAGAGTCTTTCCCTCAGGCAGAGTGCATTGGAAAGTAGACTAATGCAGACAGAGTTATGTTTCAGGAGAAAGATGAGGCTTCCTACGCATGTAAAAAGTTACTGTCTCAGAAACCCAGAGGAACAGTTTTACCTCATCCTGTAAGGTTGCTATATTGATTGATAGTTGTTTAGGGATATGGCAGGGAACATTGGTAGGAAATAGGGAGTTCCCAATAATGTCCATAAGAATGAATAAGATTGCTTGTGGGGATGAATGCATAAATTTTTTTTTGAGCATCAGTGCCCTCTGGTGGGAGTGGGAGCTCCTGGAGAGCTGCTGCTGGATTTGAACCACCAAGCCAGTGAGTCACAGTCCCGCACTTAAACACTACGCCACCAGGGCTCAGCCCCCGAATGCATAACTTTTAAATATATTTAAATCATCGAATTGCATGGCATGTGACTTATATGCCAATGGAACTGTTGACATCAGGAAAAAAACAAACAGTGAACCAGTTTTAGCCCTACAGCTCATGGAGGCAGAGGTAGATTTTGGTTCCCAGGGAGTTTGGGAGTGTGACTGTGCAGGAGTGGGGGACTTGTCTGTAGGGCAGAATTTGAGGGAGGGAGGCTCTCGATATATTGACAGCAGGCATCGAACACGAACATGAGAACAGAGGCAGAACACAGGGACACATTCTCAGTCTGTCGCTGGAACTTCTGACTCTTCCCCTTCCTGAGTACCCCAGTCCTTTATCAACCGTGCATGTTCTCCTGATCCCACTCAAAGCGCAGGAAACAGAATAGCAAGAGGAGGAGGATTTCCCAGAGAGAGAGTGCGTGGACCTCTTGGCATGGCCTTGGAGTAATGGCTTTCCCATGCTGGCATTTTAGGGATGCCATGCTCAGTCAGCATGCTGGCATGCTGAGTCTCAAGGTGAACACCTTGCTGATCAGTTCATCTTCACATTGAGGATCCCGAAAATCCTGGATGGGACATACCAAGTATTTAGTTAACCATCTTGGTCAAGAGTGAAACATCAGGAAAACCGCTGTAGACAGGCAAGATAGGCTTTGATTTCCTAGGAAGACAGGCAATTGCTTATCAAAAAACAATAATTGGAACAGAATCAGAATAAGAACCCCACTAGCACAAAAGGGAAAGATCATGATGATTGAGGAGCATTACTTACTATAGGGAAACCAGAGGAAATTCAGTGATCAGACATTAATTAAAGCCCAAACATCTTGAAATATCTTCCAAGAAGCTATGCTCTTTAACAATCAAGAACAAAAATGCTATTAAGCGGAGCATTCAGAAATTTAAAAAAGATGGTAAAACAAATCAAAAAAGAGAGAGGTAAGTTGATATTTCTAGAACACAGAGCAAAATAGAAAATACCAAAAAAAAATGAAAAAAGACATAGAAGATTAATCCAGAAAGTTAAAAAAAAAATCAGCCTAAAATATTTCTAGAGAAAACAAAGAAAATACAGGAATGAGATTCTTGGAGATAATAGGTGACAAATTTCAAGAGCTAAAAGGAGATAAAAATGCTCAAAATAATAAGGCTCACTGAGTGCCCAGCAGGAGTCTGGTGGAATTTCAGAACACTAAGAAAAAGAATTGCCTAAGAATTTGCCAGAAGGGGAAAGCAGATCAAAGGAATGAAAGCCAGGCTAGCCCCCGTGTTTTCCTAAGCAACCTTGGCTATCAAGGTAAAGTGTAACCCACGTAGGGACAAGGCAAGCACATTGTCTCTTTTATGTGGATATCCTCCTGGTAGCCCGGGCACAGGAAGGCATGGTCACAAGAAGCACCGACTCTGGAGTGCCGTGAGAATACATTCTAAGATGACAGTATGCAGCAGTCTTCGAGCCCAACTAGGTCATAGGAAACCAAGATGGGTTATGTAAAAGACAGGTTGGAAGATAATAGTCTGGTGAAGAAGACATGATTCTCTAAAAAGGAGAGGAAAGGACCCCAGAGAGAATGCTTTCATCTTTCAGGACAGGCCACCTACCTCAGAGTGATTGAACCCATTGGGATATTTAATGTATACCTAACAACAAACCCAGAGAAGGGGGATATCTGAGTGGGTTCAGAAGCTCATAGATGCCATTAGGAACTGGGATAGTGACTATCCCTTTGTTCTCACCCTTAGCAGGAGGCCTTTAGTTCTCAAGATCATCATCTTTTTTTTTCTTTTTCATTTTTGTGGGCATCACTGCCTCTGGTGGTCGTGGGCGCTACCCAGCCGCCGCTGGATTTGAACCGCCAAGCCTGCGGGCTGCAGTTCCGCACTCAACCACTTATGCCACCAGGGCTCAGCCCAAGATCATCATCTTATAGTTCCAGGAGCAACATACTCACACTACACTTAAAGGCAAGTAGTAGGATGAATAAAACTGTTTTCTTCTGTTGGCCATAGAGGAAAACTTTCCCAGAAGCTCCCAGGATGTCTCTCTTGATGCCTTGCAGGCAATCAGGTTGGCTGGGAAAGTGAGGATCTAGCAAAAAACCCCCCAAGTAATTAGCATTGCCATCAATCAGCTATTCTTAATTTTTTTGGGGGTGGGTGGACTTAACAAGTGTCGGATTCTTTTTAAGCTGTCATGGGTGGCATTCAGGCTTGTGTATCGAGCCCAACTCCTCTGATAATTCTAATCGCAAGGTTTGAAACCTATTGACTTAAGCCAGTCATGGTTCATCTTCTGAGGCTGGGCACATTGCCACCTGAGGAAAATCGGAGTTCTGTTTAGCCTGGAGGAAGAATGATCAGTTTGGAAGGCACTTGCACTGCTTAGGATAAGCTCAACCTGTACAAGAAAGCTCTGCCCCTGATAGGAAGCAAATAACACAATCTGAGATTCTGAGCGACTTGTAGCGTACAAGAGAATCTCCTGTCAGTGACAAAATGATACTCATCCAGAACCTGTTGAGGAGAAGGTTGTACTTTACCACTTGGCTCTGAATGTGACAATATTTAGACAATCATAATAATACAAAACATATTGATTATATATATAAAGAAGATTTTTAGAGCCAATCTAGGAATGAAGTCTAAATACTTTAATGATGGTTTTAGGATGAATGCCAAAGCTATTAGTCTTATCAAAGTAAAAATAAAGTTATACTTGGTGAATGTTAGATGATGGGAGAAGAAGTCAAGAAAGAAGGAAGGCTTCACTTCTACCATCTTCTGTCAGTGGAAAGTCAAACTGATGAAGTATTTACAAAGATCTGTTATGGAAGAACAACAAATATAGGTACTATATGGTTTGAATCCACCTAGGTTGCTGTGGAGAGATGTCTGGCAGTCTACAGAGAGATCAAACCATGAAAAGTCTGTGTATCACACTTTTGTGACACACAGGGAGTCCACAGGAGTTGGAGTTGATGCAATAGCTACCATTTTATTATTGTTTTCAATAATAACTGAAAAATACTATTGTTAGGTGTTTATGCAAAGCAATGGAAATGAGATTTTTTTTTTACTTTTCATCAATGTGAGCTACCCAATGGGAGCTACCCAGTCTTGCTCCCAGAGAGCTGCTGCTTGATTTGAATCACCAGGCCAATGGACTATGCCACCGGACTCAGCCCAGTCATTAGTTTTTAAGTATGGCAAAAATATGCCCAACAAAACATGCTCCCATTCAACTACATCTACATGTATAATTCAGTGCTATTGATTATAGTCTTCAGGATTGACAACCATTCTTAAGGTGCTATATTTTGAAAACTAGAGGTTTTTATCAACCAGGATAGATGCAGTCATACTGTGTAACAAACAACTTCAAATAGTTCCACCCAACAAAACTAATGAAACAAAATTTCCTTCATGTTCATGAAACATGGAATGAAGTTCTTTGCATATCTCAATCTCCCAGGAAGATAGGCGATGGGGAATTCCTCTCAAGCATGCTTCCTTGAATGCTGAAGGGGAAGTAAAACCCCGTAGTTGTACACAATCACTAACGGATGACCACTTACTTAGAAGCCACACAGACTTCTACTCCCATTACATTTTATAGATTGTCCCATGGCCAGCTCTAATCCCAAGGTCAGAAGGGAAGAAAAGTCTTAGTCCTACCTTGTGTCTGACAGGAGCAAAGCCCGAATAAATGTCAGTAGCTCTAATGAGTATTTCAGGGGGCTAAGGATACTGCTTAAAGGAGAATTGAAAACAGAACTATTACACATGGGTGACCTTTGGGAGTTTGGAGCAAAGGAAAGGGGCTGGAGCACAGTTAGGTTTTCTTAATATAATAAATTATTTGTTTATTCTACCATATATATTTTTTACTAATTAACTAGCAATTAGAAATTTTATTTGGGGTATTTCCACACAGACATTTGAAAAAAATCATTAGCAAAAGTAAAAATAAAATCTACAAGAATCTTCTGGGAGAAGAGAGAAAGAGAGACAGAGAAATCACTACTGGAGCTTCCATGATTGGCTCTCTGATGGTTATCTCAGTATGTAAAAAAATGTGAACTAGAGACTGAAGTCTACCAGTGGTTACTGAGGGATGAAGGTCTTCTTCAATCTGTTTGCCGAGAAAAAAGCTGGAAAAGCTGAACTCCATGAGCGTGAAGAAGAATGTCGCATTAGAAGTGGAGGAAGGGTCACTAACAGTTTTCTAGATGCAGATAACACAGCTTTGCTTGCCGAAAGTGAGGACTTGAAGCATTTATTGATGAACATTGATGACTACGGTCTTCAGTATGGCTCACACCTCAACCTAAGGAAAAGAGAACTACTCACAGCAGGACCAATAAGCAACATTATAGTAAATGGAGAAGAAAAATGGAAGTTGTCAAGGATTTACTTTCGTTTAGATTCATAGTCAACTCCTATGAAAGCAGCAGCCAGGAAAGGAAGCAATTTATTCCACTGGGCTACTTTGTTGCAAAAGAACTCTCAAAGTCTTCCTTTTTTTTGCTGCCTCTCTGACAAGAAAGTCAAATACAACATTTTGAGGAGATGCTCCAAGCCATGGTGGTTTCAAGGACTTCATTCGCCTGCAGAAGCTGGTCGATGAATACAGAAGAAGGGAGAAGACTTTATGCTTTTGAAGTATGATGTTGGGAAAGAAGCTGGAACGTACCATGGACTGCCAGGAAAACGAACACATCTCTCTTGAAAGAAGTCTGTTTGGAAAGCTCCTTGAAAGTGAGGCTTGCCCAACTGGGCTTCCTGGACTGTGGGCATGGACTCAGGAGGGATCTGTTTCTGGAAAAGGGCATCATGCTTGGTAAAGCAGAGAGGCAGCAACAGTGAGGAAAACTGTCAGAGAGATGGATTGACACCATAGCTGCCCTGTGGGCCATGAGGAGAGTGGCCCACAACCAGGCAGGGTTCCCGTCTGCTGTATGAGGGGGTGCTATGAAGCTCAGAACAGACTTGGTAGCAGCTGACCACCACATCACAGAAGCCAGGGATGAGGGGGGAAAGGAGATAGTGCTCGGGAATGCCGAGCTGCTGCGAAGGGTGATGAAAACTTGGGGAAATGGGTGTGGGTAATGGTTGAAGAACACGATGATCAAGACTCTCGTTCTTGGACTAGACATGTGGAGATGGTGGAAGTACCGCCCTATTCTACAACAGACACATTTACCACAAGTTAAAAAGAATCACTGATAAATCTGATTTCCCTTTAAAATATCTTTTGACAGTAATCATTCAACAGTCTTCTAGGAACAGGAAGTGGTCCCTTATGCCTTATTTTTCAAAGTTAAGACCTAGGTAGGTATCTTTACTCAAAGTCCTCCTCCTCCCCCTGCCCCCTCAAGAGAGTAAGAGGAATTGAAATGGTCAATTAAAAAGAAAATTGAACGTAAAAAGTATGCAAATTCTCCCTTCCCTAAGGAAGACCCATATACTCCCCCCTGCAAGTTTCACAGTCTCCAAAATGCTCTGATAGCTGGAGCTTGTTTCAAATGAGAGAGGTATGAAGAGGACCCCAAAGCTAGTTCTTTAGAAGGGATCGTTCTGGCAGGGACTTGTCCTACCCTGCTATCCATCCCTCTGACAGTCACTGCCCCCCCCCCCCCCCCAATTAGGTACTGGCGAGTAACTGGATCCACATGGGCCCCTTGCAGAAATGGAGGAGGACATGCTGGTCATACTCTAGATCAGAGGAAGTGGGGGCGGAGGATGGACTGATAGCCACATTCAACTTGCCTTGCTTTTAGGAGGTCAGTGAGCTAGGACTAGTTTTTATATTTTAAATGGTTGGGGAAAATTCAAAAGACTATTTCATGACACATTATGGGAGATGATATGAAATTCAAATTTCATTAGCCATAAATAAAGCTTCATGTTCCAGCAAACATGTGGTAAACAGCACATTTGTTCATGCAGTCAACAGCAAAGGAGCTGACAGTTCTGACCCTTATCTGACTTCCCCATGGCCACGAGGCAGGGCCTCCATGACTCGTTCTTTACTGATTCAGTCACCCACTCTTTCTCCTACAGCACTCTGCTTCTGTGCTGCAGTCGATGATTGGTTGCAATGACCACGTAGAAATCAAGCAGCGCTCACCCTGATGGGGGCTCATTGGGAAAGTTCATAGGTGACCACCAGTCAGGATCAGAGTAAGGATATAGCCCTCGGTCCACAACATAATCTCTCCCCAGCCAATAGCCAAGTCTCTCTCCAGTTCTCACTCTCCCAGCTGCGAGGTCCCTTTGGCCTTGGTGACTCTATAGGACAGAGTAGAACTGCCCCTGTGAGTTTCTGAGCAAAAGGGTGTATATACCACACACAAAAAGATGCTACTGTCATGACCCTAGGTGCATTTTAGAGGTTAGAATTTGCTTTATAGTGTCCATGTACATCTGAATTTCCTTGCTCACACTTTTTTTTTTTGAGAATACAAAGATGAGAAAGATGTGGCTACCCTTTCATCCAATCAAGTTCACCTTGTCTGATTCAAGTCTACAACTCTGTCCCCAATCTAACCGCTGCCTGCTCCTTAGACCTATGTTGACTTTCATTGTTACTGGGGGCCACCAACTCCTTGTGTTCCCATGTATGACAGAACACCACACTGCCCATTCCTGTGACAGCCTTACAGTGGTGGCAATGCCAGCGCACACTGTGGTCACCACAGTGTCAATCTCTTCTTTGATGACCCTTTACCAGGGACTGGTCTCTCCGGATCACATGTCCAAAGTACCAAGAAAGCAAACCTACTGCCAATGAGTTGATGCTAGCTCATGACATCATCTTGGCTTCTGATTGTACATCCAAGACAGATTTATTTCTTCTTCTAGAAGCCCATGACATAGTCACAATATAATTTATATGTAAACTTTTGACCTATAGGATGAATTGACTTGGACATTTAGACTTTCTCCAAGGAAGGGTGATAGCCCCAACTGGGGGATGTCCAAGCATAGCAACTCTGGGGTGGGATTGGGGTAAAGTTTTCCTCAGAAAACCTCAGAGGCCCAAGTTTCCGGGATGGGGCCTGCTTCCTGGTCCAGGCAATTCCTCACCTTCCTACCCGGCCCCTGAACACATGAAATGAGCCCAGTAAAGCAGGCCCCTAGGGCCCCAGCTTCCCTTCAATGCACAGGCATAGCTGGATATATAAATATTAAGCTGAGCTGTTCATGCATAGCTGGGGGAGAATAGACACTATTGTCAGACTGGATCCCAGGGCCTTGCATTCATTAACTCTGGGTTGCAGGGAACGGTCTGGGGAAGGGCACCCTGAGGGCTATGATCTTATCAGCATTGGGTGAGTTAAAAGGATTGGGCCCAGCTGGAAGGGGAGGGGCGATGCTTGGTGAACCCACGGTATGAGCCCTGAACTGTGTACACGCCGGAGCGAAGTGGCTAAAAAGGTCTGTTGGTCTCCCAGACCCATGCTTTCCTTCTCGGACACACACCTAAGGATCCTCTGTCCGGCACAGGATTGTCTTACCTAAGGATCCTCTGTCCGGCACAGGATTGTCTTGCAGTATATCAGCCAGCCAAGAATGATGAAGGCCTCCAGTTACATACTCTCCTTTACCGTCAAGAACTTGGAGGACTTACAAATATAGTTAGAATGTTCTCTTACAGATGTGCGTTTCTTCAACCTGTGTCTCCCCCTGCGGCGATGACAAACAACAAAGATGACTGATGACTTGATGCTCTAGGCATGTCAGAGGAGAGCTGTGCTCCCACTGGGCTTTCAATGCCATCTTTTTGGGAAGGAGATGGTCAGACCTTTCTTCCTAGATGCCTCCGGGAAGACTCAAATCTCCTGGAAGCAGCCAAGTGTGTTGATGGCACCACCCGGGAACTTCTCATTTCTGCTCTCAGTTTAGTTCTGTTGTAAGTCCGTTGAGATCCCATGTGAAGGAGCCTTGATGGCCTAGTGCTTACCCCTTGGGCCAAAATATGCAAGGTTGGCAGTTCAAAACCACTAGCCACTCCGCTAGAGAAAGACAGGGTTTTCTACTCCCATGGAGTCAAAGGGGAAGGCTGTTCTACCCCATCTTACAGGGTGGCTCAGAATCGGGATGGACTGGAGGGCAGAGTTTGGTTTGGGTTCTGGTAAGGTGTGCAGAGACTACCTTTCCAGTCACATCTCTTCCTGCTCCACTGCCTTTTCCTGTCCCTGTGGCTAGTCCAGATGCACTCTCTGCCCACACGTGCCCTGCCTCCATTAACACATCTGTTGGCCTCCAATGTTGTTTCCTCTCTTTCGTCATCGAATCTACGGGACCCAGCACGAATGCCCTTGCCTTTAAGCGCCTTCTCCAGCCTCATCAGCTCTTCTTTTCTCAGAACTTCTGGAATACCACGGAGTGCCTCTGCAGAGCCACATCATGCATGGCTTCTTCTTCGCTGCATGTGGTTGTGGCTTGGCTGTGTGGGGACAAGCCAGCCTGGGGAGGCAGCCTGTGGATGGTCCCATGTTCCTGCCTTGCTCCACACAAGCGAATTGTCTTTGAGTCCTTGACAGCCTTGTAAAATTATAGGCTCTGTTTGCCCGCCAATCTATTTCCAGTATTTGTGGACAATTAGCCCAGGCGGTCATATTGCTATACCCTAAACCCTCAAATCGAACCCCAGATGCGTTTGCTGCCTGGAACTCTGAGTTCTGAAGACAAACATTTTTCTGAAGAGCCCCATCAGATCTACTCTCCTCTCAGCTTGCGATGGCAGCTATTTTATTAACAGCTTCACATTTCCTTTGTTCGGAGGATATTGCTATTTTTGGCCTGAAAATTCAGCCTTCCTATTAATAACAAATGCAAACCAACCCACGGCCATATCCTGGCCCTTTCCGTGCTCAGGTCGATGACAGGATACAGCTCTCACTCCCTTTCTAGCTTCTTTACCAATAAAACATCCTCCGGCCCCTAATCTTGTTTCGGGCTGGTGTATCCAGAGGACTCAGAGAATGTCCCGTTGTCTTTCTCCACCCTCAGCCGGGTTATCATCATGTAAAAAACGATTCCCAGGAACTTTAAAGGAGCCAGAGCTTTGGAGGCGAGGGTGGAAAAAGTCTCGCAAACGCACTTTTGAGATGAAATGAACCAAGAGTCAGAGAATGTAGTTAGGAGAACCATCACTGCTAGGAACTGGGAGGGTGCTGCGCAATTTGCAACATCTTCTAGGGGCTGCTTCCCCACCTGCCCAACTCCCACTCCCCTTCAGAACAGGCTTGCTGTTCTGTTACTTTGAATCTGCCCTGTGGGTCCCGGTTCACTGTTACGTGCTAACTGATGCAAAGCCAATACGTGGAAAATGAATTATTTCCATGGACCCCAGTTTCTACCAGCCATCCTATTCCACTGGCAAATGGCAGCTTTTAATTTTTCTATTCGTTGACTCGGGATAACTTTCCTCTGACGACCACCCAGTGAACCATGCTGCTGTTGGAAGGGCAACTCCAATGTGTGTACAGCTGGGACTGATTGCTTTTACCGCTGCATCAAGGAATAAAAACACAACCATCCTTGACGAATCTCACTTGATAGCTAAGAAAATGGCAGCCCTTCTGTGGTCTCCTCCCACGTCTTTCTTTGTGTAGTTCAAACAGGGAACAATCTTGGAGCAATCTGAAAATATGCACACGCCCACTGCTGTTACCCTGCACAAAGGAGTATCGATCGTGCACTGCTTCTATTGATTTCATGTCACCTCTGTGATTTAATCATGTTTTCTTTCTTATCTCTTTGCAGTCTTTCTTCTATTGTCTGTCATGAAGCAGACAAGACTGTTCAGCACCGGGAGCTGGTTAGAATACTTTGTTTTCCATTTATGTTGTTTTCAAGAATTGATTAAATAGCCCAGGTTGGACATAGGTGGACTGTGTAACAGAGGGTAGTATAATGTCTCTGAAATTCAAAATGTTAGCTTCGGAGTCTCCTCCCAGGTGCTCATGGGCCTCAGAGGACAAAGGACACTGAGGTGTCTTCTTCTTCAGCTATGAGGGCCACCCCCGCTTTATGAGCATCATTAAATCCACCTCTCTTCTTTTTCTTTAAGACCCACATGGTTGTGGTTGTTCTTACCCTCTGAAGAGATGGCTATTGTCAAAGGGACAACATAAGGCCATAGTGAAGAATATAAGCTAGTTTAGCTTTGAAGGGGTGGGGAATTTGTGGCTTGAGAAATTGTCCAAAGGGAGACTTTGCGATGTACTTTGTTTTAAAATAGGCTTTCCGTGCCTAGAGTGACTTATATGTGGTGCCAGCATTTGCACAACGAATGGTAGCGAGCAGGCCGCCGGAGGATGGCAGACGCTGGGGTGACAGCTACTGGCAGCTTCCAGACTCACTTTTTTTCATGGAAGAGCCATCCATGAGTTCTGGCACTCGACCCCTGAGTCTGTGCTTCGTGTCAGTGTGTGGGCAGAGGAAGCAGGCCCAAGGAGGCGCATGGACATGTTTGTGTAGATGGAGGTGAGCAGCTAATTTGGAATCTCTAGACCTTGAGAGTGCTGCTTCGATTTTAGACTATTGTTACTGGTCTTAAGAACAACTTTATCTTTCATTATATATAGAGGGATGGCCAGAGAACAGAGGAGAGGGAAAGTAGAAACCTCCTACCCAAGGGCTAATCAGGGTTCTCTCTGAATGCCAATAAGAATTGGCGTGAAAATGAAGAGTACTGGCAATTTAGACTGACCCATCCTCCTGGCAGTATCTTCCTCCTGGATACAGACTAGATGGATCCAGTCCATGTCTTTGTTCCTGTTCAACGCTCTGCCTTGAGACCCCTCCTCTCCTTCTATCCCAAATGAATTAAGAATTCGGCTCAAATACGGCTTCCATCTATACTGAAAGTTAACATCTCAACCAGTCCTGAACCTTTTGGAAATGAAACATTACTCAATAAAATTAATTGCATCAAAATGGGAATCAGAAAAGGGCTTGCTTGTTGTTAGAGGTCCTTGAGAGGCAGACGGCTAATACATTCAGCCACTGACTGAAAGGTTGAAGAACTGACTCCACCAAGATGTGCCTGGGAAGGAAAGTTTGGTGATTTCATTAAGAAAATTCAGTCTTTGGAAACTCCATGGAGCACAGTTCTCCTCTGACACCCATGTGATTATCATAAATTGGAGTCAGATTGATGGCAGATAGTATATCAATTGTTAGGGGAGGGATCACAGCAGCATTCATGAACACTTACAGCAGCTTACATTCATTCATGAGGACGTAGTAAAAAATGATAACTAATATGCTAAAGATGGAAGGAGTTAAAGGCAATGAGCACACATAACAAAAGAAGATGAAAAAATAATATAAGGAGAAATTACTGTTAGAAAACCAAAGAAAGGTAAAATGGGTCATAATAAACACATGAGTTGGTTATCTGAAAAACAATGAAAATAAAGATATGTAAAGAATCAGATTTAAAAAAATGTAAAACCCCACATCACCTGATCTCCCTTTTGACCCCTTTTAAAGCTGTTTCAGTTAAAAGTAAAAAAGTGAAGGGGAGATACATGTGGCTTAAACCTCTGGTGAATCCCTTTTTACCATGGACCAGGGATGTGAATAGCCTTGCTATCAGGCAGAATGCTTTGGAAAGTGGATTTTTGGAGATACTGTTGGGTTAAAATTTAACACCTTATCATTTGATCTCTTTTATATCCATTTAAAATTTATCCTAGTTTTTAATATTTGCTGATTTCTTTTTGGCTAAGCTTTTAAAAAATCTGTCTTACTTCGTGCGGATTGTTTTCTTAAAAATGTTTTTCTGCATATGAAATCCAGGATAGGTAAATCTATAGAGATAGTAATAGGACTAATGGTCCCTTTGGGGGATGGGAGGAGAGGTTAGAGGCAATGTGGACTTCGTAACACCGAGTGATGTTCTAAATTGACTGTGGTGGTGATTGTACCACTTTTCTGGATGTGACTGAACTATTGAATTATGTGTTGCATGAATCATATGCCAATAAAACAAAAAATAGAGAAAACAAATGCGTAAAATTAAAAATGATAAAGAAGAGGGGACCATGGGCCTAATGATGTCACTAAAGAGTAAATGAGTATGAATGTAATGCTCTGTTTGTGAACTCGTAGAGTTTGTTAAAATTGGTTATCTTTTAAGGAAAAATATCAGCAAGAATGACTCAACAAGCTATCCCAAATGTACATAGATTGATATCCACAGAGTAATTTTTAAAATTACTCGGAGAGATACTACCAAAACAAGAAAAGAAGTGAGAGATGCAAGCAAGTTCTTCTGAACAGTTGGGGAACAGAAAAATTTAGGTACATATGCACTCCCATACAAAATGAAAAAACTTTACTAATTCGTTTTGAGAAGTTAACATAATTCTTTTATGACTCATGATCAAAATAATATAAAAATTACAGATAAATCTTATTTGTGCATATGCTTTTACAACATGCTGCTGGACTCTAAGACAGAGTGAAACTGCACCAGTCAGTTTCCAATGCTGTGGATCTTTATGGAACCAGACTGCCTCAGTTTTCTGCCATGGAGTAACTAGTGATTTCAAACTCCTGAACTTTTTAGTTAGTCAGGAAAGTTTAACCTTTGCTTCACCGGAGCTTCTGAACTTATGGAGGCATTAAGTTGTAAATAAAATGCTACTGGCCAAATTAAAACAAAATATGCAAAGAGGAATATATGTTGATTTGCATAAGGATATATGTCAGACACTGGATGATGTCCTTACTTTTTGACTATGTTGTTATCTGAGAGGGAGGACAAGATGGGGAGCTGGCATCGAGGAGTTCAAGAAGAATGAAAATGTTTTGAAACTGATTGTGATAGCAATTGTACATTACTACTCGATGTGATGTGAATGTTATGATATATTTAAGAGCTCCCATTAAAAGGATTAGACAAATATGAAGAAAAAAACTCCAGAAAACCACCAGAAGGAGAAACCCCAGGAAAAATCTCTGATACAGGAGATAGGGTGGCATTCAAAGCATAAGACTACATAGAGCGGTCAGTTAAGTACAAAGATCACCAAGTTTATAATAAAGCTAAAATATTTGCAAATTAAAATTAATATCTCAAGCTAAAGTGGTCTCTGGGTGGTGTGAATAGTTAAGAACTAAAGGTTTACTCCAGAAACTGACAGCTTAAATACTGGTAAATCCACGACGGGCACTCAGAAGACAGCCTTCACAGCCCCATGGCACAGTACTCCTCCACTCCCACAAGGGCACACATGAGTTGGAACTGACTTGATAGCTAAATTAAAAGGTAAACAAAATATAGTGGGGAAATACTAACATATGGTGGATTTCATGGACTGAATCGTGGTCCCCCTTCCCCCACAAAGATGCCAACTTGGCTGGGTTGTGATGTTGTGACTCCCAGTGGTTTGAGTTATGTTTAATTTGATAGTTTTAAAATGATGGGAAGTGATTAGACAATATATGTAAGGGTATGAGGATAGGATAGGATACCCTGACTCCAATCTTAACTCCAGTCAAACATCAGAGGCATTTCTGGGTGGTGGTGGTGGTGGTGTTGGGTCAACTTTTATCTTACAAGAGATAAATGGAGAGAGAATGAGAATGAAGTGACCCCAAGACCACTAAGGAAAACAAAGCCCAGAGCAGAGTCCTTTGGACTCAGGGTTTCTGTGCAGATGATCTTCTAGACCAGGTGTCCTTAAAGTATGGCCCATGGGCCACATGTGGCCCGCCAAAGACATTTATTCAACCACTGGGTGTTTTTGCTGCCATTGTCTGTCCTGCTTAGCAGTTGACTCATCTTGGGCTCACAGTGAATTTGTTCATAGTTTTTTTTTAAAAAACTATAATCGAGTCCTCCAACAGTCTGAGGGACAGTGAGCTGGCCTCCTGTTTTTAAAAAGTTCGAGAACTCCTATTGGGGGAGAATTAGGCCAAGGAACGTGCAGATGTCCATGGAATTGCCAGACCCACACATGTTAACAAGAGGCATGCATCTTCTTCCAGAACAGACAAGAAAGAGCACTTTCCTCAAGAGCTGATGCTCAATTCTCCTAAACTGTGAAAGCTGGTCATGTGTGCTCTTTCTGTTATAGTAGCACTAGATAATGAAGATAGTAGATAGAGTTAAACTCCTTAAATATAACAGTGAGCACTCAAGTACAACATCGATGGTACAGCATCAGTAGACAATGTACAGAAGTTGACAAATGAGAAATAAAATAATGAAGATATTTTCTCCTGCTAGTAACTAAATAATCTCCCAAAATACAAATATGAAAAATTTTAAATAGGCAGAGATAAAATAATGAGAACACTAGCTATGGTTTACCAGAGTCTGAGTGATACACACATTCTCATTTACAACCGGGAGTAAATTGGTTCAATTTTCTTGAAGCAATTAAAATATATATATATATATATATATATAATATATATATATATCAAGAATTTTACTATAGTCCAGGTTGACTATAGAGGATCAAATGATAAACCTGAATTGAATGGTTAAAACCTTGTTAATGGATGCTCTCTCTGATGCATGTTAGTTTGATCTGGTTTTCAACATTTTCTGTATTTTTTTTTTGTTCCTATTGGGGTTCATCTTAGATGTGTTTTGTCATTGGGAGATCTTCTTGAATTTCTGTTATATGTTTGGCTGTTTTTCAGAGGGTGAGCCTACAGGGAGAACACATAGAGTAAAGGTTTCCCAGGATGGAGGGCTAGTGCTTGTAGGGGGTGGAAGTAGTAAAAAGAAGTTGATCTCAAGGAGTTCAAGAAGGAAAATAATGTTTTGAAACTGACTGGTAGCAATTGTACAATATTGCTTAGTGTGATTGAACTCTGGAATCATATGAGGTCTGTATTAACTCCCATTAAGTGGTTTTGAAAAAAAACTCACTATATAAATTAATTGACCCAGAGGTAAACCTCTTAAAGGAGTTTATCCTAAA
>PVJH01035535.1:0-19599 GCA_004026705.1 Nesogale talazaci
TAAGGCATGTGCAATGTGAAAATTCAATTTTAAATTTCAGTGTCAATAACCAATTTGGAATGTATACTGCCATACTCTTTTTGGAATGGCCACTGTCAAAATTCTATATGGGGTGTGCAATATCAAAATTCAAATGGGATTGTGCAGTGAGAAAATTTCATTTGCAATGACCACCATCAAAATTCCATTCAGAATGTGCATTATCAAAATACCATGTGAAGATACAAAATTCCATTGGGAATGTGCAGTGTCAAAGTTTTCCTTGGTATGGCCAGTGTCAAAATTCCATTTACAATGTCAAATCAAAATTTCATGTGTACTGTCAAATTCTATTTGAAATGACCTGTGTCAAAATTCCATTTGGAATGTGCTGTGTATAATTCTACTTGGAAAGAGCAGCCTCACAATTGCACTTGGATGTGTACTGTCAAAACTCTATATGGGGCTGAGCCCCGGTGGCCTAGTGGATCTGTGGAGGAGTGCATTCCACTGGGATGGAGGTTCAATTCCAGCAGCGGGCTCCACAGGAGCAAAGGCTGTCTCCTTCTCCCACCACCAGGGGGCAGTGATGCCCAAAAAACAAGAACAAAAACAAAAACGAAATTCTATATGGAATGTGCAGTGTCAAAATTCCATTGGGAATGTCTTGGGTCAAAATTCAATTTCAAATGTACACTGACAAAATTCTTTTTGGATATACCACCGTCAAAATTCCATATGCATTGTGTGGTTTCAAAATTCCATTGGGAATGTGCAGTGTTAAAATTCCATTTCTAATGTCAAGTTTCAAAATTTCATTTCAAACATGCAGTGTCAAAATACTACTTGGAAAAGGCAGAGTCAAAATTACATTTAGAATGTGTAGTGTCAAAATTCTGTATGGAACGTGCACTGTCAAAGTTCCATTGGAAATGAACTGGGACAATATGTTATACTTAGTGTGCACTGTGGGAAGTCCATTTGGAATTTGCAGAGTCAAATTTCCACTAAGACTATCCTGGGCAAAAATTTCACTTGGAATTACCACGATGAAAATTCCATTAGAAATTGCTACCATCAAAATTCCATTTGGAATATTCAGTATCACATTTCAATTTGGAATGTACACTGTCAAAATTCTTTTTGGAATGACATTGGTCAAAATTCAATATGCAATGGGTAGTGTCAAAATTCCACTGGGAATGTGCAGTGCCAAAATTTCATTTGCAATGACCACCATCAAAATTCCATTGGGAAAGTGCTGGACCAAAATACCATGTTGGATGTGCCGTGTCGAAATTTCATTTCTAATGTCAAGGTGTAAAATTTCATGTGGAATATGCAGTATCAAATTTCCCTTTGGAATGACTACCATCAAAATTCCATTTGGAATGCCCAGTGTCAAAATTCCACATGGTGAGCATGTCAAAGTGCCATTCAGAAGGTGTAGTGTCAAAGTTCTACTTTTAATCAGCACTGTCAAAATCACCGTCAAAAATCCGTTGGGAATGTGTTGTGTCACAATTCCCATTGCATTGACCACTGTCAAAATTCAAAATAGAAAATGTAGTTTCAAAATTCCATTTGGAATGTTGAGTAAAAATACCATTTAGTATGTGTATAGTCAAATTCCATTTGCAATGTGCGGTATCAAAATTCCAATAGGAATGTGCATTGTCAAAATTTCATTTGGAATGTCTACCATGAAAATTCCAATGGGGATGTGCATTGCGAAAATTTCCTTCGGAATGATACCATCAAAATTCCAATGAGAATGTGCAGTATAAAAATTCCATGTGGAGTGTGCAGTTAAAATTCCCATTCGAATGTCAAGGTTCAATATTCCATTTCGAATATGCAGCATCAAAATTTTCCTTGGTATGATCATCTCAGAACTCTATTTGGAATGTCAAGTCGAAATTCAATTTAGGATCTGTATTTTCAAACTCTATTTGGAATGACCAGTGTCTAAATTTCTTTTCTAGTATCAAGTTCAAAAATTTCATTTTTAATGTGTAGTGAGAAAATTCCATTTGGAAATACCAGGATCAAGATTCCATTGGGAAAGTGTGTGTCAAATTTCCCTTTCAAATGACCAGATTAAAAATTCCACTTAGAATGTTGAGTGCCTAATTCCATTTCGAATGTCCTGCGTCAAAATTGCATTTGGAAAGTAGTGTCAGAATTCAAGATGAAATGTGTAATGTCAAGATTCCATCTGGAATATGCAGCATCAAAGTTCTACTTGGAATAATCAGTGTCAAAATTCCAGTTGGAATGTGAAATCAAAATTCCATTTATTTTCAATTTCCATTTCAAATGACCACTGTCAAAATTCCATTTGGAATGTGCAGTGTCAAAATTATATTGGGAATATTTTGGGTCAAAATGCCATTTGGAATGTCCAGTGTGAAAGTTACATTTGGAATATTCAGTGTCAAAAATCAATTTGGAATGTACACTGTCAAAATTCCCTTTGGAATGACCCCCGTCCAAATTCCATATGAAATGTGCGGTATCAAAATTCCGCTGGGAGTGAGCAGCGTCAAAATTTCAATTTGGAATGACCATCACCAAAATTCCATTGGGAATGTGTATCAAAAATCTCTAATGGGAATGTATCAAAATTCCACGTGGAATTTGCAGTGTTAAAATAGCATTTCTAATGTCAAGGTTGAAAATTCAATTTGCAATGTGCACTGTCAAATGCTGCTTGGAAAGAGTCAAAATTATTCTTGGAATGCATAGTGTCAAAATTACACTTGGAATATTCAGTGCCAAAATTCAATTTAGAATGTACATTACAAAAATTATTTTTGGAATGACCACCATCAAAATTCCAGATGCTTCCGAGTCAAAATTTCATGTGGAATGTCCCATATTAAAATTCCGTTTGTAATGTCAAGGTCCAAAATTACATTTGGAATGTGCAGGGTCAGCATTCTACTTGGAATGGTCATTGTCAAAATTACACTTTGTATATTGTCAAAACTCCATTTGGAAATTTCAGTGTCAAAAATCAATTTGGAATGTACAATGTCAACATTCTTTTAAAAAGACCACCATCAAAATTTCATTGGGAATGTGCTGTATCGAAATTCCATGTGGAATGTGCAATATGAAAATTCCATTTAGAATGTCAAGCTACAAAATTCCATTTGGAATGTGGAGTGTCAAAATTCTACTTAGAAGGGGCAGCGTGAAAATTACACTTAGAATATATGGTGTCAAAATTCTATATGGAATCTGCAATGTCAAAATTCTATATGGAATATTGTGTCAAAAATCAACTTGAAATGTAGACTGTCAGCATTCCTTTTGGAATGACCACCGTCAAAATTTCATATGGAACGTGCTCTGTCAAAATTCCAAGGGGGTTGTGCCATGTCAAATTTCATTTTGTGACCACCATCAAAATTCCAATTTAATTGTGCAGTACCAAAATTCCATGTGGAAAGTTCAGTGTCAAAATTCTGTTTCTAATGTCAAGGTTCAAAATTTCATTTGGAATGTGCAGTGTCAAAATTCCAACTGGAATCACCACTGTCAAAATTCCACTGGGAATGAGGTGTCAATTTCCCTTTGGAATGATCACCGTCAAAATTCCGCATGGAATGCCCAGTGCTTAATTCTATTTGTAATGTTCATTGTGAAAATTCAGTTTTGAATATCCAGTGTCAAAATTCCATTTGGAAGATTCAATGTCAATTTTCTAAATTTATGGATTCTGAAATTTGCATTTGGAATGTCCTGGATGAAAACGCCATTTGAAAAGTTCTGTGTCAAAACTCCACAGAGTAAATATAATGTCAAAATTCCATTTGGAATGTGCAGTGTCAAAAATACATTTGGAATTACCACCATAAAAACTTCAATGGGAATGTGTGGCTTCAAATTTCCCTTTGGCAGGACCAGCATCAAAATTCCACGTGGAATATCGAGTGCATAATTCCATTCAAAATGTCCTGGGTCAAAATTCCAAATGAAAAGTCCAGTGTCAAAATTCATGATGGAATGTGTAATATCAAAATTCCATTCAGGATATACACTGTCAAAATTCCATTTATTATCAACGTAAAAAATTCCATTTGGAAAGAACAGTGCCAAAATTCCAAATGGAATGTGAATGTCAAAATTCCATTTGGAATGTGCAGTGTCAAAACTCTATTTAGAATGATCAATGTCAACATTCCATTTAGTATGCTCATTCTTAAATTCCATTTGGAATGTGCAGTGTAAAAATTCCATTGGGATTATCCTCGGTTAAAATTCCATTTGGAATGTCCAGGGTCAAAATTCCCTTTGGGATATTCAGTGTCAAAAATCAATTTGGAATGTGCACAGTCAAAATTGTTTTGGAATGACCACCATCAAATTTCCATATGGAATGTGCAGGCTCAAAATTCTACTTTGAAAGTGCAGCATCAAATTAACACTGGGAGTGGCTAGTGCCAAAATTCCATTTGCAATGTCCAGAGTCAAAATTCCATAGAGAATGTGCACTGTCAAAATTCTATTTGGAATGTGCAGTGTCAAAATTCCATTTCTGATGTCAAGGTCCAAAACATTTTGAATCAGCAAAGACAAACGTAAGGAAAAGTCTACTACATCTACTCTCAATGTATTTTCTGATGTTACAGAGATAAACCACAAAGAAAACATTCATAAAATATAGATTGTCTTGATTTCTATAGCTTATCCACAAGGTCATTTTGTGTTCCAGAAGAAAATATGTGGCTAGAAGCCTTGACAGCCACCTAACAGCTAAGTGATGCCTGTGGCAGCATTAGGAAGTCCAGCCAAAATCAGGTGAAGTAAAGCAGCAGCGAAGCCAAACCCTTCTCCATATTCAAGCATCTCAGTATTGTGTGAAAGAAAAATGACTGTGTGTGCATTTAAAGGCCCTAATGTTTGGGTTGGTCTATATTTCAGAAACAGGAAATTAAAATGGGTCATTCGTCATACTGGATGCTAGAATGATCACTGCATATTTAAAAAACTTCGGTTTAAATATACGTAAGATTAAGTGAAATACTCTCCAATTGAGAATGGCCTGATGGACCAGAGAATGGAGGATTTGACTTCAGGAAGAGTTCAGCTGGATCTGTTGACCATGTATTTGTTTGGAGAAATAGTATGAATGAAGTAAAGACATGCACTATCCCTGTCTAAACTTTCAATTTCTGACTTACAAGTAAACAGTCTAATCAGTGAAGCTGGATGAGAGCAGTCTATCCTGGCTACTATAAATTTTAAATCTTCTTTAGAGACATGTCGTTCTATGGTTCAACTGAGTGACAACTCAGAAAAAAAAGTACCCATTTAACCAACCCCATAGGGCAGAATAGGACTTGTCCATAGGATAGCTAAAGCAGCAAATTCTTGCAGAAGCTGACTGCCTTGTCTCTCCTGCTCAAGTGTTTGTGCTGGCACCGCAAGGTAGGATGGCCCCACACCCATATAGAGGATTCCAAGTAAGTATGAAGACACCAGGGTGAAACCTGTGAAAATTCATGCCTTTTCTATGTGGATTTGGATGTGAAACTGGTAGGTGTTGTACAAAATTAGAAGATTAAGTTTAAAAGCAAGCTGTACAGTTTAACACCATGCAACAAGTGGTGATGTTTAGATGTGAGTAGTGGCTTCGCCATGCAGAGTAGGCCTTTCCTTGTGGATTTCAGAGCATAGTCATCTGACTGTCTCTTCATAGTAAGAGACATCCTTGGGACCAAAAGAAGTCCAGTACTTGAGGTATATGCAATAGCCAAAGCGCTACTAAGAACTATGGCATCATTTCGTGAAATGTGATCTCAGAAAAATGAATAAATTACTGTCATAAAAAATCAAGATGATCCCAATTCTCCCTTACAAATCCAGCTAGAATGGAAGAGGCACACAGATGCAGATGGGAAGTATTGCAACGCACATTTGGTTCACTTTGGCACTATGAACTATACAAAAGGATGAACCACTCAAATTAGCTTAAATGTACAAATGATTCCCATGTTATAGTTTTTACCACAGTGTTAGATTACAGTTAATTATCATGAGATTCATGGTTGATGACTTTTACTTTTTACTCAAATAGTGTATATTATAGAGTGGATGAAATTAATCTTGTCATATTCTATTGGATTGGAGAAGAGACGGCATTTGTTGACTTCTAGGAAATATATCTAGTTATATAGGTGTGGTGTTGCTGCAACACTAAAGGACTTAATTTGCTCAGAGAATAACCAAGCCCATTTCACCCTTGGGGGATTCTGAGTTGGGCAGGTAACTCAACACGCAGACCTTTGAATGCACCAGCCACTGCCTGGGAGAGACATGAGGCGTTCTGGTCCTGTGAAGACTTACATTCTCAGAAATTCACACACATCCACAAAAATCAAAGTCACATTCAGTTGCTGCTAATTAACAGCAATCCTACAGGGGATGGTAGAACCGCCCCTGTGAGTTTCTGAGATCACAATTGTTTACAGGAGTAGAAAGGCTGATCTTTCTCCCACAGAGCAGCTGGAGGTTTTCCGCTCAGACTGGTGTGGATTGGAAAGACTTTGGGGGGAGGAGACTTGGCTAGAGTTTCCTACTGCGCTACACTTAGCCTAGCGGTGAAAGGTGTTTGCGGTGAACTAGTCGGTATTCACAGGTAACGGAACCTGCCTGGGTCTCATGATACACACTGTTTTGTGTGGGGGCGATTGGGCCATGAAGAAAGTTGGCCTGTTTTCTGAAGGAAAGGTGCCCTTGTTGGAAACCGTGAAAGCAGTTGGCAGCTTTGTCTTGCTGGTCAAGCTACACAGCCCTGCCATAACAGGGGGAGTCTGAGAAGCAATAACTAGGGCCTGTGACACTATATTGCCCCTAGCTGGCATAAGTGGATATTGGGAACTGTGCTGTTCATGTACACCTTTTGCAACCACTATAGATGGCTCTTGAAGGCATACCACAAGGCAGTCCCACCTCATTATCAGGAGTCTGAGGCACAGCCCAGGGCCTTTCAGGACCAGCAGTGCTAACTCATCCAGAGACAGGGGAAACAGTCACTGTAAATACAGCTCTTAATACTTGCAGCCTGCAGTCACTAAGTCCACAAGCTACCACAGAGTGGGGAGTCTGTGTGATGCACGGGGCCTAACAGGTTCTGCAGCGTGAGCTCGCCAGGAGCGGTGGGAAAGCAGAGACATGATCCCAGCTGTGCAAGCCTGTCACATATCGCCAAGTCAGGGTTCTAAAGACCAGCCTCGTGGTACCTAACTCAGGTCATGGACTGGGTCTTTGCAGGCCCACACAGCGAGTAGAGCAGTGCAGATTGCATAACAGGTGCAGACGGCATCCTCCCCTCACACCGTACCTGGGTTTCGAAATACAGGGGACCAGCGACCCAGTACTGGGAGCTCCCCTAACCCAGGGAGGGTCACACCACTCTGGTATAATCAACACCCAAGCGTCTCATATAGCCCTACCACTTATCCATCCGTTAAATTTATTTCCCAATAGGGGCCCTCAATGGTGACCACCACCTCTTACTACTGCTGATTTTTCAGTCTCCTCATCACCTACCTACACAGCAGTCACAGCTACCTCCATAGTAGGCCAACGGAAGCCATTGTAAACACCATTGCCAATCACAATGCAAGAATAGGCAAGGCCCCTTCCTCTCCTAGGAATATGGTGCCTACCTCTTTAAAATCATCATGGAAACAACACCATACCACATCATTCCCAATAAGTAAACAAGTAAGACAAACCTCAGTGACAGAAAAAAACGAGACCCATAAAAAATCTGCCATGGACCTGTGACAAAAAGAAAATTTGAGAGGGATGTTTGGAGTAGTCAAGGAGCTGAGGGAAGTTATACAGAGTAAAGTTGTAAGGATACAGGGGGTGAAGGCCAAGGTACAGGGCATGAAGCCCATGATAGAGGGCAAAAAGTCCATGCACCAAAAGGAAATACAGGAATTAACAGAGCAAGTATCTGAAGCTTCACACAAGATCACTGAACTCAAGAATAGAATAGAGGAGGCTGAGAGTCGTATCAGTGATCTTGAAGATGATCAAGTATACCTCAGCAATCGAGAAAGGCAGTCAAACAAAGTTATAAAAGAGGTGAAAGAAAACCTTACCTGAGAAGTCAACAGCTAAATTAACCAGAGAATTTCTGGAAGAAAACTTCCCCACCCTAGTGAATGGGAATCAGTCACTCATGCAGGAAGCAGAGAGGATGCCAAGTAGACTACACCCCAAGAAGAACACACCAAGGCATATAAGAGTTAAATTATCCAATTGCGAGGGAAAAGAGAAAATCCTAAGGGCAGCAAGAGAAAGGAAGTCAGTTACATACAAAGACTCCCAGGTTAGAATATGGGCAGACCTATCAACAGCAACAATGAAGAAAAGAGCATGGACTAATATCTTCCAGAAGCTGAAAGAGAGCAATACCTCCCATAGAATTCTCTACCCTGCAAAATTATCTATCAAAATAGAAGACGTGATAAGGATTTTTCGAGACAAGGAAAAGCTTAAAGAACATGCTGTGAGACACCCAAACCAGAGGAAGATCCTTGCCAACTCATTATGGCCAGAAGAACAACATTCAACAAGCACAAGCAGGAGAAATCATGCAGTCCAGCACCATCCGCAAGACAATAAAACTATACCCATCATTTAGAAAATATGGCCAGAGGAGAAAAACATGACAACAAAGAAGCCCCCAATAAAAACACAGCGCAGCCATATGAATGGTGATAGAAAAATCACCCAAATCAAAAGGGACAGGATGTGATCAATGAACCTGCAGGTTGGTATAATAACTCTAAATACAATGCCCTCAACTCCTCCATTACAATGAAACACCTCTCAGATTGGCACTAGAAACAACCCATCAATCTGTTCTCTGTAGGAACATACCTTCCTAAGATTGCAGACAAGAATAAACTAAGAATAAAAAGCTGGAGGAGGATTTACCAGGCAAACAGTGACTGAAAAGAGCAGGAGGCACAATCCTAAACTCAGACAAAATTGATCTCAAGGTGCAATCCACAAAAAGAGGTAAGGAGGTCACTTTACAATACTCAAATAATCACTTCACCAGGAAGCTGTGAGCATAATAAACATTATAAGCGCCAAATAAGAGACCTGAGAGATTTGTTAAACAGATGATTCAGAACATGAAAATATATATCACAGACACAACAATTTTAATTTTGGTTTAATGCACCACTTTCAGAGAAAGATAGATCATTGGGATCGAAGTTGAGCAAAGAGACTATAGAACTAAGCAAGACAACTAGGCAACTAGATTTCATGCATATTTAGAGCTTTTGAACCAAAGGCAATTAATGCATATTCTTCTCATCTTCACATGGCACATTTTCAAAAGTAGACCACTTGCTGGGTCACAAGTCAAGACTAGGTAAATTCAAACATATAGAGATTATACAGACGTCTTTCTCTGATCACCATGCAAAGGTCAACTAGGAAAACACGAGCAAAGAATTGGAAGATGAAAAAAGAGCTTCTGCGGCATGAGTGGAATTGACCCAGATCAAAGGGGAGGCCAAAAAGCTTCTAGAAGCTAATGAGAATGAAAACATCTCTGATCAAAATTTTGGGATCAGGCAAAGTAGTCATCAGAGGTAGCTTGATTGCAGTAGGTGCATATATGAAAAAGGACGAGAGATGTGATTGACACACTCTCACTAAAACTCCAACAATTAGACAGAGAAAACAGAATAATCCCTCCAACAGCAAAAGAAAAGAAATAATAAAAGTGCAGAGTTGAATCATTGGGAAGATAAAAGAACAGCATATAAGATCAATGCGGCAAAAAAGCTGGTTCTTTAAAAAGAGTGATAGAATTGATACAGAGCTAGCAAAATCAACTGAAGAAAGGAAGGAACATGCCACAGTAGATAGAATGAGGAATGAAACAGGAGTAATCACAACAGACCCTATGAGATTAGAGGGATAATCAGAACATACTATGTAAAGGTCTTCCCCAATAAGTCCAACAATGAGGAAGACATGGAGAAATACCTGGAAAAACAATCCCTCCTCAGACTATCCCAGATAGAGATCAAGAACCTCAACAAACTCATAACAGGAGAAGAACTTGATATGGTCATCAAGAGCCTACCAGCAAAAAAATCTCCCAAGCCAGATGGCTACACTAGGGATTTCTACAGAGCTTTCACGGAAGAGCAGGCACTGATTCTCCACAAAGATTTTCAGAGCAGAGAAAAGGATGGAGAACACCCAAACTCTTTTATGAAGCCAGTATAATTTTGATATTCAAACAGGGAAGGGAGCCCACAGGAATAAAGAACTAGCAACCGATATCTCTAATGAACATAGATGCAAAAATCTTCAACAAGTTATTGGCCAATAAAATATATAAAAAGCATAATCCTTCATGGATGCAAGGGTGCTTTAGGTTTTCAAATTCATCAATACCATATACCACATTAATAAGATAAAGCATAAAAACCACACGAAAATATCTATAGATGCACAGAAAGCATTTCACAACATTCAGCACCCTTTCCTAATAAAGACACTCAGTAGGATAGGAATGGGAGGGCAGTTTCTCAAGTTGATAAAAGCTATCTATGAAACAACAACAGCCAACACATCATGTCAGTGGAGAAAAGACTAAATCAATTCCACTTAAAAAGGGGGACTAGACAAGGATGTCCCTTATCCCCACTGCTATTGTATATAATGTTGGAAGTCCTAGCTAATAACATAAGACAACAGAAAGACATCAAAGGGATCCAACTGGGAGAAGAGGAGGTGAAATTAACGTTATTACCAGATGACAAGATTCTGTACATTGAAAATCCCCCAAACTCTGGAAAATGGAAGAGTGGCAGCATACAAAATTAAGATACAAAAGTCCACTGATTTGTTGTATACATCTGACAAGACCATGGGAGAGGAGATCAGGGAAACAGTACCATTCACAATAACCAAAAATAAATTGAAATATATGGTGATATATCTAACAAAAAATATACAAAAGATCTATACAAGGAAAAGCACAAAACCCTACTACAGGAAACCAAAAGCGACCTCCACAGAGTTAAGAAATAAACCACGGCCAGTGGTATAAACACCAATGTTTATTGCACTGCAATTCACTATCACAGAGAACTGTAAACGATCTAAATTTCCATCAGTGGATGGGTGGATCAGCAAACTCTGGCACATACACACAAGGGAGTACTATCCTTTACTGAAATGCACTGATGAACACCTGAAACAGGTCTTCTCATGGGAGGAGCTGGAGGAAATTAAGCTAAGCAAAGTCAGTGAAGTTCAAAATGAGAAATACAGCATGAGTGCCCTGAGATAAGTGTAATCAGCAAGGTAGGTATAGAAGAGAAGCCTCCTATCACAAAACAGTTGGGTAGAAATTTAGGGAAAGGGGAGGTGGTGGGGCAAAATCCAGAGAGGTACATGTTGGGTACAGCACAGTAAGGGAGAAGGAAAGAGGGGTGAGGGAAAAAGGGGGTTCCAGCAGAGGGATTGTGAATGATCAGAAAAGGTTTGGGACTCAGCCCAGCCATGACTGCCTTCAAGGCAATGCCAACCCACTGCTAGCATATGGAGCCGACTGCCCATTTAGATGTCTTAGGATGTTAAGCTCTTTGGCCTAAGATGACGTCATCACTCCCCACAGACTCGCCAGATGGGACAGAGCATATAAGAATAGTGAAGCTGTTAGATGTGGAGGTGGACAAGTGGTTGTTGTCTTTGGGTCACTTTACTTTAATGAAACAGGTCAGGTAAAGGGTTATGTGTAAGGATCAGGCCTGATGTGAGCCCACTGCTGTCGAGTCTGTTTCATCTCAGAGTCTGCACATTTCTCCATGGTTGCTAGTCTTGAGAAGAGCTAATGGACTCACCTCTTCCAGGAAAAGGCAGGGGATTTTGAACCACTCAACTATGTGATGAGCCGTTCAGCACTGAACTCACTGTACCCACAGGACTATAGCTGGTGCAAGAGAGGTTGCCTTGCACCAATAAAGAGTAGGCCTGGATGAGTTTTCTCAGTGGGGGCTAGGTCCCTGGGGGGTGGGGGGAGAAATACCATTGCAAATTTTATAGGATTTGATTTGCATGTCACTCCTTTTTTAATTTACATACATTCAAATTTGGTAAATGCTGCCTAAGATGTCGCTGCATTTGTATTATATCTTTCTAGACCATCTATCAACACAATCAGGGACTTCTAGAACACCTCAGTAGTTATCTGAAATACAGGAAAAAGCAATTGGAAATCTTTCTGAGCCGTTCCTGAAGGTCTGTTGTATTCCTTAGCAGAGTAGATTCTTGTAAAACAGAATTGTCTGTGGTGGTAGGAGGGATTTCTTTTAATTCATGGGAGAAAACAATTTTTCTTTATGGATCATAAGTTCTTCAGCCTTTTCCAGCACTATTTTATTTGCTGAATTGTGTAAAACATTTTCATTTCTCCTCTATTGACATAGGTCCAGCAAGAGCTTCCACTGGTTCAAGCCATCTTCTTACCATGATAATTTTGCTACTGTGAATCGCACATTTCAATCTCAGTTGCCTGATGCAGTCTTCAAATATCATTGCAAGGATTTTGATCCCTTAGTTTAAATGAGTGTCTGGTTAATCATTTATGTGCTTGTTATACATAAGACTTTCTCTTGGTTAATCCCCCAAATATGCCCGCACAGGTGTAAGTGTGTGTTTGCTGTCACTGTCATTCACGTTTTACTTGGTTTGCTTGCAAGCATTAGGAAGGCAAACAGATCATTCCATCAGATATATCCTCGAATGAACATTGTGCATTTTTGTATTTCTGTGTAATTTTCCCTAAGCTGTGTGAATTTCTTTTCTATTGGATTCTGTGGGCTCATGGTCCAAATAATGAATTTTGCCTTCTACTGGATCTGCTGCCCATATATTTGTCAGCACATGTGCTATGAATGCAGTAAACCTTGCCAATCTTTTATCTTACTTCACATTTTGGAGATTACACGTGAACAGTCAAATT
This sequence comes from Nesogale talazaci, assembly GCA_004026705.1. Taxonomy (NCBI): domain Eukaryota; kingdom Metazoa; phylum Chordata; class Mammalia; order Afrosoricida; family Tenrecidae; genus Nesogale; species Nesogale talazaci. The sequence goes on from PVJH01035535.1 coordinate 13,010, forward strand.
CAGCTGGCATTATTATTTTAAACATGGCCGGACTTAGCGCCTTGCCACATTGAATGTGCTCATTTAACATAGGTACTGACCTCCATTTCCATCAATGTCTGACTGTTAGAAAGCTCACAGGGCAGAGTAGAACTGGCCTCTAAGATTTCCAATACAGGGAATCTTGAAGAAGGCAGCCCCCTCTTCTCCCTAGCACATCTCAATTCATGGGTTCAAAGCACAGTTTGATTGGCAGGCAAGCAATTGAGGCAATGTGCCATTCACCCAAAACATAAACACACTGCCCTCTAGTAGATTCAGACTTAGAGCGACCGTATAGGACAGAGTAGAACTGTGCCCATAGACACCTGGGACACTCCATGTTTACACGAGTTGAAAGTTTCATCCACCTTTACATCAAATGCTGTAGGTACAACTCAGACCAGAGGTCAACATCCAGATTGGTAAGGAAATCCTTACTAGACACATTATTATTAGTGTTGGAAACAGGAGGAGAATGCCTAAAGTCTTAATTGTGTGAACTAGTACTGAAAAGAAAAGTAAGAGAAAAAAATTTTAAAAGTAAAAAATGAGAATCCCTCCCAAATTAACACAGATAAATACATAAATTTAAAGAAAAACTAACACACCGAATGAAAAGTCTGATGAACAATGACAGTTGGAGGATGTAATACAATATCCCATCAACAACAGCAAAAACAAGGTCCCTTGGCTAAGAGGCTAACTTAGTATATGTCCTGCCATGTGAAAGGTCAATATCTCAGTGCTCCCAAAGTAACTTTACAAATTTAAAAGGATCATCCTTAAATAGCCAGAAGATCCCCACTGCCTCTCTGTCCCAGAGTAAGAAAAATGTATCATTTTTTCTACTTTGGGAATACATTTTTGTAAAATCCATTTAAGGTCAACTTTAGAACACCAATACATGAAAACAAAGAACAATAAAGTCATCCCCCCTGTGATATTATTTTCCTGCCATGACATCATAAATATGGGTTCCTTTGATTGCCTCTCCAAATTGCTTGGTCTTAATAGCACTGATGATTGAGTTTATTGTGCACGTAAAGCCATGGATAATTCTGCCATTCCTACTAACCTATGTTGTAAAATAGCATAGCTAATAACTGAAGTAGCAGCACCAGTAGATGGAGTGCTGGTTAAAGGAGAGGCTCTGGGAGAGCGTGTGTTTGATATTTTCCAACAATTGTGTCAAGATGGCAAGTATTGGGAAGCAGGCTGGCTGGTCCTCCTTACAATGGACTATGTGATTAAGGAAAGGGATGGGCTCAGGGCCTCAGAAGTGTGCCTCAGGTGCCGACTTACAGACTTTTGCCTGTGCTACAAAGAAGAGCCTTCTTCCACAGTCTCATTAAGTGACTGGCTGAATGACAATGTCAGTTGAATAGCAGATCTAGGGCAGTGTCTGATGCCAACGTGAGGGCATGGATGGGGACAAAATTGGGACCCTGAAACAAGGGGTGGGAATATATGGGCTGATGATCCAGAAGAAAAGGATATTGTGGCACCTCTGGAAACAATTTAACCCACCCAGTCAATAGATCCACCCTTCCCAACTGAAGATAGCAATCCATTATCAACAAGACAACCCATACCTGAGCAGACTAGCCAAACTGTTCAAGGTGTAATGCCAGGTGTGGCTGCATCTGTACTATTGCCTGAGGGAGAGGCCTTAAAATATAGTGCTGAGAACACCCAGGAAACATCCTTACCATTGATAATTTCTTCGAGACCCGTCACTAAAATGTAGGATAAGAAAGCACCTAAAGGTGAGTTTGACGTGATCACTCAAGCAGAAGCATGCTATACTCACAAAGAACTGCTTGAGCTTTCAGATATATTCTACTAGAAGCCTCGGGAATGAATATCCCTGGGAATGGTTACTGAGGGTGTGGGATGCTGGTGGAAGAAATGCAATATTAGACCTGTCTGAGTTTCTGGATATGGAGGCCCTAAGCACAGACTCTTCTTTCAATGTCTCAGTACGAGAGGCTAAGAGAAGATCTAATTCCTTATTTGGTTGGTTCGCTAAAGCATGGCTGCCAGATGGCCTAGATTAGACTAGCTTGAAGTGCCTGACTTGCCTTGGTATACTGTAGAAGAAGGCATCCAAAAGCTTATGGAAATTGTTACGTTGAAAGGGATCTATCAGGATATTCTGATAGATCCCCATAGTTGGTGTCCTTAGGACATATCCTTCACCACAAGAATAAGGACAAGTTTACGAAGTGGGCTCTAGCATCTCTGAAGATTCCTGTAATTGCTATTTTATGTGCACCATGATTAACAGTGGCAACTGCCCTAAGTAAACTATGACTTTTGCCCAAGATGGGGCTAATTGGACTCTGTGGTGACAGAGGTCAAGTGTCAGCACTGAATCAACAGAGACAGGGATTCTGTTGATTCTGTCAATAGACAACAAGGATTCTGCAGTAATCAAAGCAACCAGTTTCGTGTGGACTTATGGCATTGGCTACATAGTCATGGTGTCCCTATGAGTGAAGTACATGGGAAACCTACTAAATATGTAAGTGACCTATACTACAGGCAGAAGAATGCAGGATCAGGTGAACAGTGGGATAGACAGTCACAATCACCCAATCAATTCCTAGACCTGAATCAGTTTAAACATCCCTCTGAATGAGGGGGAGGCCGGATCCCTTGAAAGTAGGACCCTATTATATCACCGACGGTTTATGCTGCTAATCTTTCTTCTAGCCTCCCCAAAGCGACCTGCAGCCTTTCACAAGAGTGCCTGTTCATTGGGGGAAAGGAAATAATAATAATAATAATAATAAAACTTTTCTGGGATTTCTGGACACTCACTCTGAACTGAACCTAATTCCAGGAGACCCAAAATGTTTCAATGTCCCACCCTTCAGCGTGGTGGCTTACAGATCTCAAGTTCTCAATGCAGTTTTAGCACAGGTATGCCTCACTGTGTGTCCAGTGGGTCCCCGAACCCATCCTGTGGATATTTCCCCAGTTCCAGAATGCATCATTGGACTAGACATGCTTAGTAACTGGCAGAACCCTCATATTGGATTCCTGTAACGTGGATGAGAGCTATCGTGATAGACAAGGTCAAGTGGAAACCAATAGAATTGCCATTTTCTATGAAAATAATAAACCAAAAGCAATACCACATTCCGGGAGGAATTGCAGAGTTGAATGCCACCATCAAAGACTTGAAATATGCAGGGGTAGTGATTCCTACCACATCTCCATTTAGCTCACCTTTTCGGCCTTTAAAGAAGACAGATGCATCCTGGGAAATGACAGTGGATTATCATAAACTTAACTAGGTGGTGACTCCAATTGCAGCTGCTGCTCCGGTGTAATTTCATTGCTTCAGCAAATCAATACCACTCCTGGTACTTGATATGCATCTATTGATCTGGCCAATGCTTTCTTCTCAATACCAGTCTCAGAGGGTCACAAGAAGCAGTTTGTCTTCAGCTGGCAGGGGCAACAATGCACTTTCGCAACTCTCCCCCAGTGGTATATCAACTCTCCCATCTTGTGCCATAATTTTGTGTGAAGGGACCTCGATTGCCTGTCTATTCCACAAAATGTCAAACTAGGCTATTCTATCGATGACATTATGCTGATTGGACTCACTAAGGAGGATGTATCAAAGACATTAGATTCATTAGTACAACATCTGTGTGCGACAGGTTGGGAAATTAACCCAATAAAGATTCAAGCACTCTTCACCTCAATAAAATTTCTAGGGGTCCAATGGCGTTGGGCATACCAAGATACTCCTATTAAAGTGAAGAATAAACTATTGCATATAGCTCCCCCAACAATAAAACAGGAGACACAACACCTAGTGGGCCTCTTCAGAATTTGGAGGCAACATATCCCTCACTTGGGTGTTCTGCTTCAACCTATTTATCGAGTGACACAAAAGGCCTCCAATTTTGAGTGGGCCCTGGAACAAGAGAAGGCTCTCTAACAGGTTCAGCTTGTCGTGCAAGCTGCTCTGCCACTCGATCCATAGGATCCAGCTGACCCAATGGTGCTAGAGGTGTCAGTTGGCGATAAAGATGCAGTGTGGAGTCTTTGGCAGACCCCTATTGGTGAATCACAGAGTAGACCATTGGGATTTTTGAAGTAACGTCCGGCCATCCTATGCAGAAATCTACTACCCCTTTGAAAAACAGCATCCGGCATTTATCTGGGCCTTGGTGGAGACTGAACGCCACACCATGGTACACCATGTCACCATGAAGCCTGAACTACCCATCATGAACTGGGTATTGTCTGCCCCATAGAGTCAAAAAGTTGGACGTGCACAGCAACACTCCATTGTAAAATGGAAATGGTACATACAAGACTGGGCCAGAGAAGGACCAGAAAGTATAAGTAAGCTGCATGAAGAAGTGGTCCAAATGGCCACAGTTCCCACTTCTATCACATTGCCTCTCTATACCAGTCTGCACCGATGTGCTCCTGGTTAGTTACCTATGACAATTTGACTGAAGAACAGAAAAGTCAAGCTTGCTTCACAGATGGCTTTGCGTGATATGCAGGTGCCACTTGTAAGTGGACAGCACAGCAATGTAGCCCGTTTCTGGGATCTCCCTATATGATAGTGGTGAAGGGAAATTCTCCTCATGGGTAGAACTTTGAGCAGTGCACCTGACTGTTCAGTGTGTCTACATGGAAAAAATGGCCAGATGTCTGACTGTATACTGATTCATGGGCTGTGCTGGATGGTCAGGGAGTTGGAAGGAAAATGATTGGAAGATTGGTGACAAGGAGGTGTGGGGAAGAGGTATGTGCATTGGAAGACATTGATGGGCTTAACCCAAGGCATGGTATTTTCAATTGTCCTTCTCTGCATGTGAAAGATGGACCATGAATAAGGAAGACGGAAGAAGAATGGATGCATTTGAAAGGTGGTGGTATTGAAGGATATTTAAAGACTGCTAAAAGGAAAAACTTTTCTGTCTTGGAAAAAGTATGGTCAGAGACTTACATATTGCTGACTATTGTGATTTGACCCCGATTTCCATAAATAAAGAACTTGAACTAGATGTGACCCTTATATTCCTGGACCAGGTCAACAGCAAAACTATTGCAAAATAAATTCTAGGAATTTATTCAATGTTCTGTCAATCAATATGTAGATGGTGTAATGAAGAGTTTAAAATACCCATTCTTCATTTTTCTGAAACTTTGGAGAGTCTCTTTAATAATACTATCATATTATAATGAATTGTAATACAGATCAAGGCTTTGGCAAAAATGTGCTCATTTCAACTTGTTCTGAAATTTAGGCCTGCATTTCCATCAGTTCTACTCTGAGACAACACATTCATAAGGAACTAATATAAATTTTAAAAATTTCTTAGGATCAACCTTTAAAAATGCTCCCTTTTATAAACTTAAACCAAAATCACTCCCATTGGGCTGATTCCAACTCACAATGAAGCTACAGGGCAAGATAGAAATGCTTCTTTGGAGTTTGAGGCTGTAACTCTTTTTAGGACTATACAGTCTCATCTTTCACCGCAGTGTACCCTGGATGTGGTTAGTGACCTCTGAGACTCAGCTAGGTCTCCCCAGCATCCCTGTCCCCTCCCCCACAGTGGTGTCAGTGTGTGGTTGGTGATGTCATGGCTGTGCAGAGCTTTGCTGACCAATCACAGTTGAAGGGTGTGGCTCTTCATTGTCCGGGGGAGCGTAAGTACAGGGGTGTCAGGAGGCCTGCGGTAGATGCTGAGGAGCGGCAACATGGCCAAGATGACCAAGAGAACGCGAGCTCCCGTCCTGAAAGCAAGGGCCCACGCTCTGACGCACAGGACTTTATTGTGCTAATATAGAACTTCTATATCAATCAAAAGACAATCGTGTGACTGGAACAAGAGAATGCTGTATAGTTTAAAATCCGGAAAGCTGTGAGATAAGGTTTATTACTTTCACCATACTTATTCACTCTGTAATGTTGACAAATAAAGAGATTAGCTTATATGAAGAAGGATGCTGCATGAGGATTGGAGCAAATCAATACCAATCCTAGTACTTGATATGTATCTATTGATCTGGCCAAAGCTTTCTTCTCAATACCAGTCTCAGAGGGTCACCAGAAGCAGTCTGTCTTCAGCTGGCAGGGGCAAAAATGGACTTTTGCAACTCTCCCCCATGCAATTGGAGTCACCACCTGGTTAACTTTATGATAATCCACTGTCATTTTCCAGGATGCGTCTGTCTTTTTTAAAGGCCAAATAGGTGAGTTAGATGGAGATGTGGTAGGAATCACTACCCCTGCATATTTCAAGTCTTTGATGGTGGCACTGAACTCTGCAATTCCTCCTGGAATGTGGTTTTGCTTTTGGTTTATTATTTTCATAGAAAATGGCATTTCTATTGGTTTCCACTTGACCTTTCCCACCACGATAGCTCTCATCCACGTTACAGGGATCCAATATGGGGGTTCTGCCAGTTACTAAGCATGTCTAGTCCAATGATGCATTCTGGAACTGGGGAAATAACCACAGGATGGGTTCGCGGAACCCCTGGACACACAGTGAGGCATACCTGAGCTAAAGCTGCATTGATAA
>PVJH01035536.1:0-19574 GCA_004026705.1 Nesogale talazaci
CCCAAGCTCCCAAATCAGGCTCTTGTGGATTACCCCATTTTATCTTCTCTTCACAGTCAAATGACTAATAAAACTCAAAATTTTATTTTAGAAGGTCCCTATGGCTCATGAACCCAAGACCAGTGTCTTAGCCCAGGCCCCATATCTCGTCCACTGACCATCATTATCAGCTTCTCAATATGCTCCCTATCTCTAGTCTCACCTCATCAGCACATCTCTGCCCCTCCTCCTCAAGGACATTGTCATCTTCCTGATGTGAAAATAGCTTAAAAACCTCTAAGTAGCTAGTTGTTTTTGCCAGAACACGTTACTTTTATATATTATTATACAATATCATTCCTGACCTTAACCTAAAGTTCTAAATCGTCTCTATTTCCCCCTTCCCCCCACTTACTGTTCAGAAATGAAAGGGGCCGGGGGCATGGCCCTAACTGCATGGCTGATGGTAGGGGAACCAAGGCTGGCAGCCAAGCATTTCGGTGTGACAAGGAGGAGAGGGGAAGGGTGGGAGGGAGAGAAATGAGCTGGTGAGTGGGGTAAGGTAGAGATAGTCACGTGGGAAGAAGTGGTGAAGTAGCTGATTAAGAGGTTTGAGAAGGCAAAGCCTGAAGGCAAAAAAAAAAAAATGTAATATGGACATCTACCCTTTCTGATGGACTCAGATGGGTGGCATTCAAAATTCCCTCCTCCCGAGCAGTGATACCCCCCCCCCAAAAAAAAACACACAAAAAAAATTCCCTCCTCCCTTGGGAATCTTTAAGACAAAATGTTTCTTAGTTGCAGCTTCTGAGGTCAGAGAAGATATGACCAATCATTAAAGTCCAAGTTTCTCTACTTTTTGATTGTAACATCAACCTCTAAGTGTATTGAAATGTAAGGAATATCACTTGCCAATCACGCCTTGAAGAAACAAATTTGTTCAAAAGAAAACATTTATAATTAACTGCAACAAAGGAAATTTTACCAGCACTTTTTTTTGCCAGAAAACAGAGTGAGCCAAAGCAATTCAGAGATAAAATATAAATATTTGAATAAGCTAAAAAATAAACATTTTTGGTAATCTGCCTTTACTTGGGAAAAAAGTGACAACTGCAAATAGCCAGCTGATGAAGAAATCTACTTCCTTCTAAAGCAGCACTTTGGGGGTCAAACAACATTTCACAGGGGTCACCACTTAATACCATAAGAAAACACAAATATTTTACAATATAGAATTACTCCACAACCACCAGAGGGCAGTGATGCCCCCCCCAAAAAAAAAGATACAAAAAAAAATTACATATTGTTTGGTGATTCATCACTATGCTTTAGTTATGTCTACCTATATACTCGAGTATAAGCCAAGCCTTTCAGCACTTCTTTTTTTGTTAGTCTTTCAGCATATTTTTAATGCAGTTTTTGTGGTAAAATTAGATGCCTCTGCTGATATTTGAGTCGGCTTATAGTCAAGTATGTAAGGTAGTTATGTTCAATTTGTAACAATGAAAATTTATCCTGCATATCAGATATTTACATTACAATTCATAACACTAGCAAAATAACAGTTATGAAGTAGCAATGAAGGTAATTTTATGGTTGGGGGTTTCATCACAACATGAGGGACTGTATGAAAGGATCGCGGCAATAGGAAGGTTGAGAACCATTGCCCTAGAGCATGGAGGGTAAAGAATAAAGTGAACACACTTGCCTACAGCCAAACTAGCTCTTCAATTTCTCTGGAACTACCAGAAGCACTGACTTTGGCACAGAAATCTCACAAACGGGTTGTGTCCCTGTAGGGACTCTGCACACATTCCCTGCAATCAATCTACCTGACAATCATGCATTCATAAAAGAAAACTATTGGGGGGGGGGGGTGAAGCAGGAGAAGGATCTTGTTACATTTTGTTCTGTTTTTGCCTCTAAGCTATCTAAAATATCTATAGGTAGTAAGATCAATATATGATATGGACATAGAAGAATGTTCTGGAATGCAGGGAAACTAATTCTCTGCTAAACCACCCAGTTGTCTCTGTCCTTTTGCGTGTGCATCTTGGGAAATGGGAACCAAGAGATGCCAGAGTTCTCACATTTCAAAAGGCAATTAACACCGTGGTAGATGAGCTCACAGTAAGGCATGTGTGACATACATGTCAAGAACACAACAACCCCAGCCTCTGAGAAGCCTGCTTCCTATTTGGAAAGACAAAACAGAACCATATAAATATTGGAGAACAAACACTACTAGCCAGAGTTTTGATGTATGAAAATTAATGCTAAAGCATTCACAATGGGCTGAGCCCTGGTGGCGTAGTGGTTGAGTGTGGGACTGTGGTCCACAGACTTGGCAATTCAAATCCAGCAGTGGCTCTCCAGGAGCAAGGCTGGGTACCTCCCATGACCACCAGAGGGCAGCGATGCCCCTCCAAAAAATAATAAAATAAAACTTTCACAATGAACTCAAATACCAGACAACTTGAGGATCTTTGGAAGGAAATATTTCATCTTTTGGCAAAGTCTTTTTTTAAAAAACAAGAGCTGATAAGTTTCCGGGAAAGAGTTCGAGCTGAGCAGCCACGGATCTCCTTCTCAGGGAGATGCGATCGGATGAAGAAGTCCTTACTCACATTCCCTGCCCCTTCACACGGGCTTCGTGTAAGTGCCCTCTGTTCCCTGCTTCCCCTGGCCCTGCCAGGCTGTCTGGAGCAAGTCCCTCCCACACTGCTCCTTGGCTTCCTCTCACAGTAGCTATCAATAGTCAAAGGCACGCACACACGATAAACAATGTAGGCTGCAGCCATTTACTAGGGAAGAAAACGGGGTGGTTGTACGTGAAAAGACAGAGAACCTTTACCAGGTACACAGTTCAGTTATTTATTGGGGAAGCCCTGGTGGTGCGGTAGCTAGGCACTTGGCTGCGACATAAAAGGCTGGTCATTCATATCCACCAGCTCCTCACCCACCTGCCATTCTCTAGTGGGGGGTGGGGGGGCGAAGGGGGAAGAAACATGGTGGTCCACTTCTACCAATACTTGCAGCCTTGCTTAAGGAAGAGTCGGAGCCCACTCAATCACAACAGATTTTCGGTTTGCTTTGGTGTTTGTAAAAATTATACATCCACACATGGGTAGGTAGATGCAGTTTTCTGTTCTTACTTTCCAACCATGATTGTTGTTGCTGACTGCTGTCACCTCACGCTGACTCACACCAAGTCCAGGGGAGAGGGGAAAACAGCCGCCTCGGGCTGTCACCTCTGTGGACAGACCAGGTCATCCCATCTTTCTCCCCAGAGCTGTTGCGTAGGTTGCAAATGCCAACCTTGCTGTGAGCAGCTGAGTGTTCAACAACTGAACCACCAGGACTGCCTTTGGTAAACGACCCCAAACTCAAACCATTGCTGGTGACTAAATTCTGATTCATAGTGAATTGACAGGGCACAGTACCTACTGACCATAGTAGAACTGTTCTAACTAGGTTTCTGAGACTTAATTTACGGGAACAGGCAGCCTCATTTTTCTCCCATGAAGCACCTGGTGGGAGTGAACCACTAACCCTGACATTGAGAGTCTGATGCATACTGCCCTGTACCAACAGGGCTCTGATATCTGCTCAAAAAGACTTGGAAAAGTTGGAGAAAATCCAGTTTTTGGATGTCCTGGTACACATACACACATACATACACACACACAAGTATATACTCTGAAATATCTAGTGCTCGTGGTACGAAATATATAAACATGTTACAGATGCACAGAATATCTCTAAAAGGAAGGACAGGCATTTTCTAAGAGTGCCTGTCTCAGGGAAAAGAACGAGGCAGTTGGGTTGCTGGGAGATACTAGGGAGGTGTAAGGACCCTCTATCACCACTGTGGTTTTTCCCATGTGCCTATCTTCCCACTACAAAGGTGAATCTTTAAAAGAAACTTCTTCAACTGTACTAAAATCCCCACTAAACAAAACCCACTGCCTTGAGTTGATTGAGACTCACAGGACCCTAGAGGACAAAGTACAACTGGTGCTGTACGAAGTACAATAGGTCTGTCCACCAAGGTCACAAGGACTGGTTAGACAGCACAGGTCTCGTGAAAGGGAAATTCATTACCCTCCATGACAGCAATTACTGGAAAGTGAAAACCAATTCCAAACACAGGTGCTTAAACTAGTTTGGGAAACTAAAATATGATGAGAAGTAGGATTTAAAAAATACATAGAGCCTCAAATTATCTCCCCACAAATGATCCCTAAATACGAAATAAAAACTGTACAGGCTAGATGTGGTGAGTCAAGTGATCAGAATGAACATGATCAAAAATGGGACAAACTGGCATTAAGGGCACTTGGGACAGCAATCCTATGGTATTAGTGCCTAGACACATTCCTGAGACTGAGTTCCCTGACTCAAACTGAGGACAAGACTACCAAAATAACTGGCCTGCAAGCCTCAAAACGGAAGCTATGGTGGTGCTGTGTTTAAAGTATCCAGCTGCTAACCAAAAGGTCTGCCTTTTTAATCTGCAGCCACTCTTTGGGAGAAAGATGTGGCAGTTTGCTTCCATAAAGATTACAGATAGAGGGCAGTTCTACTGAGTGCTTATAGGGGCATCGTGAGTCGGTATTGACTTGACAGTGGGGGGTTTAGGTTTGGTGGTGCAAGTTAATCTCTCATCTGCTAACCCAATGGCTGCTGGACTTAAATCTGCGGACTCCCTGGCAGTCTTCTTACAGAAAGATTACAGCCCCCAAAGCCCTTGGGTCAGTGCTATTGCGTCACTTGTATGACTATGAGTCTGAATCTAAGAGCACACTGAAGCATGTTTACAAAATCAAGTTTACTCATCTGACAAATAGAAATGAGTCTCACTAGAGTGCTCAGAGCTAAAGGTGGCATAATGGGTTATGCACTAAGCTTCTGACTGCAAAGCCAGCAGCTCAAATCCACCAGGCGTTCCTCAGGAGAAAGAGGAGGCTATCTGCTTCCATAATGTTGAGCAGCCTTGGAAAACCTAGAGGGCAGTTCTACTCTTTGGGAATCGACTCGATGGTAATGAGTTTGTTTATGGCTTGAGTATTCAGAGTTAGGAATCAAGAAGAAAATAGAAGCACCCTAATTTGCTTTTGTAAGAAATGTGCATTTATTGGTAGCATTTTCGAAGACAGTAGAAGAGACAAACTTGGCAATGCTTATGAAAATTTTCAACATGCATACTCTGTGACACAGGCATTTCTTGTCTTAGTGATATTGTGCTTCTGGGAAATAATCCTGCTAGCAAGAAATTTCTGAGCAAAACTGTTCTTAATGTTTGTATACATAAGAGGGGGTATACCCCCCCAAAAAACCCAGAATATTTCCCAAAGGAAAATATTTAAATATTTTTCCAGACAACCTCATCACCTTCAAAGTGCTCTCCATTACACTTAATATATTTGTCAAATCTGCAATTCCATTCTTGGAAACCTTTTTCAAACTCATCTGTTTGGATGGCTGACAGCACCTCCCTCATTGTTTTCTTGCTTCTTCTCCAACATCAAATCACCTTCATGTCCCTCTTCATTTGCAGAAACCAAGAGAAGTCACAAGGAGTGAGGTCAGGTGAGTAAGATGCGTGGAGCAAATGAGGCAGGCTGTTTTTTTGCCAAAAACGGGCGCACTGCGATGTCTGCATGAGCAGGTGCATTGTGGTGATTACAAAACCAGTTTCCCCATCTGCCACAAATCAGGCCTTTTTTGTTGCACATTGACTGTTTTTCTTTGTTTGTTTGGTTGGTTGGTTTTTTGGTTTTGGGCATCACTGCCCTCTGGTGGTCGTGGGAGCTACCCAGCCTTGCTGCTGCTGGATTTGAACCGCCAAGGCAGTGGGCCGCAGTCCCGCACTCAAGCACTATGCCACCGGGGCTCAGCTCCCACACATTGACTGTTCGAAGCAATCTTTTCAAAACCTCTAAATAGAAAGCTTGATTAACAGCCTGACCTGGTGGAACAAACTCCAAATGCATTCTAAGTCAACATTTTCATCCATTTGGGAAGTTGACTAACGTCTAGAATGGGTTTTATCACCAATCAACATTTCACCATTTTTTGAAATGAGAAAACCATTCATACACTTGAATTTTTCCCATAGTGCTATCCTTGTAAGCTGTGTTTAACATCACAAGTTTCTGCAGTGTTTTTCCCAAGCAGGAAACAAAACTTCACAGCTGCATGCTGTTCTATTTATATTGTCCACCACCAAAAACAAGGTTTGAGTAAGATTGCTTTTACAAAAAAATTCACTGTGACCAGAAAGAACCTTCCAAGGAGATGCCACTGGGTGTACAAACTCAGAGTGAGTTGCTCGATGCTCATCTAGAGAGGGAAAAAAATGCGTACTATGAAAACTCTGCCCTGCCCAGTCCAATTCTGGTTTTCTGAAGTAGCCCCTTGTATATTGTGCCATCAAGTCAGTTCTGACACCCAGTGATCCTCAATACTCGCTGCCATCAAGTCATTGACAACTCATGGTGACCATTTATAAATTTATAAATTTCTGACTGTAACTGTTTATGGGAGGAGAAAGCTCTTTCTCCTATGGAGTTGGCTGGTGGTTTTGAACTACAGACCTTGCAGCTCACACAGCCCAAGACGTAATCACTATGCCACCAGGGTTCCTCCACAGTGGCCCTATGGTACAAGATGAAACACTGCCCAGTCCGCAACATCCTCCTAATTACTATGTTTGAATCCATTGTTGGTCCCGTGTCGATTCACCTCATTGAAGATCTTTTCATTTTTTTCTCTTTTCTCCGGCTGACTCTCTACTTTACCAAGCATGATGACCTTTTCTAGGGTACTGGTTTCCCCTGACAACCATGTCCAAAGCATGTGTGTAAAGCTTTGTCATCTTTGCCTCTAAGGAGAATTCTGCCAGAATTGTAATCTAAATGTCTCCAAGATAGATTTGTTTGTTATTCTGGCATTCCATACTTCCTTCACTTCACCAACACACCAGCATTCAAATGCATCGATTTTAAGCAATCTTCTTTATTCACTGTGCAGTTTCCATATGCAAATAAGACTTTTGAAAATACCGTGGCTTGGGTCAGGCACATCGTAATCCTCAAGGTGACATGTCTTTTTCAATATTTTAAAGAAGTCTAGCACAGCAGATTTGCTTTTATGCAATGCATTGCTTAATTTCTTGAAAGCTACTTTTGTAAGCACTGATTGTGAAGCCACATAAAATTAAATCCTTTACAACTATGATCTTTTTCTACATTCATCATGTTGTTGTGCATTGGTCCAGTTGTGAGAATTTTGGTTTTCTTCATAATGAGATGTGATCCACACAGACTATAGTAATGATCTTCATCAGTAATTCAAATTTGTGCTTTCTGCCAGCAAAGTTGTGTCACCTGCATATCCCAGGCGGTAACTGAGCCTTTGGTCTATCCTAATACTGAATTCCTCTTAATACAATCCAAGCTCTCATTTGTTCAACAAGTAGATGAAGAAAAAAGTGACAGGCTGCAACCCTGATGTACGCCTTCCTTATTTTAAATCCACAGGATTTTCTTGGTTCTGTTCGAATGAGTGCATCTACCTTCAGGTAGTTTCTACAGGAGCACACACCGAAACTCAAGTATTGTGTTGAGGGAGGACGTGAGTAGGGGCCCAATGTCCATCTGCTACCTTGATACTAACATATAAATATATGTACACAGATCTACTTCCCTATCATCATATATAAGTATACCGGCTTATCTAAATGCCTTTATTTAGACTTCTCTAAATACTCTTTGTCTGCTAGTTCTTTCCTCTTTTTCCTTTTACTTTCCTCGGGCCCCACTATCGTGTTCGGCCTTCATTCAGATTTCAGTAATTCCGCACGGTGACATTGCCCTTGATCAAGCTCTATCAGGCATTCTACACGCTCCTTGCAATCAATTTTTGATCATTTGCTGTTCCCTTGCCCCTGGGGCTGTTAACATCCACTTCCGTTTCCCAGCCTCCTCTTCTCCCATGCCCAACCCCTACACCTGCCAAACTAATGTCCATTGTTTTCTCTGTTTATCCCACCTATCTAGATAGACATGCCTAACTTTTTTTCAGGGCTTTCAACTTGAAATACATAAATATATATATACATAAACACATATGCATATATATACACATTATGCATATACATGTTTGTCTCCATCAAAAATGAGGTCGAATGCAATTAAGGATAAACTGCTAATTGTCTTTAAGCACTCTCTTACCATAGGTTTTGACTGCCAAATGAAATGAAGGAACCTGTGTTTAACAGTGATAGAAAGCATTAAGGAGGAAAACACTATTAAAGGGTCATATGTTCATCACCGGGGCACTGGATAAACAATAATACATCACATATTCATGCAGTATTAAAGAATAAAGTCACTACAAAGAATTTCTGTAATGTACTAATTTTCCCAACCTATTTTCTAAGTATAAGAAAAAGATATAAAGACAAGGACTGCATTAAAGTTCTCAAATCTAAAAAAACTTGTTAACAAATATCTAGACAGATATCACTTTATAATATTTAAAGCAAAACAAATCTCTATGGTAGTTTTTTTAAGCTCATTTTGGGCAGCAAGATGACTTTCATTTTCCAAGTAAAATCCTACTTATAAGTGTACAGGAACTAAAGTTGGCTGAACTGATGCTGATAGGATCTAAGTTGGCTGAAATGTCATCCTGCTGGATGACTGTCAGGCTGAGGGAGAGGAGAGAACTCAGCAACAAGGCAACCAAGCAAAAGACTCTCCAACATCTTGGGTTCATCCCCAACTTCCCCACGGTATGCACGGATGTCTGTGTCTGTCACACCGAATCTTGAGGGTTCCTCCATAAAAAGGAGAATTGTAGGCATTTTTATCAAATGTGCTTAATACGACTGTCTCACTACCCACCCCCAGTATCTCATCTGCGTCATTAAAGCACCCCCATGATCACGGAGGAAGAGGTTGCTTCTGAAACTCGATCAGCATTCCTATGTGAAAAGCCTGAGGGTTCTAAGTGTTCTCCTCACTGAGGTGTTCTAAGTGCTCTAATGTGCTAATCACCTAGCTGGTGACCACCTTGAAAGGCAAACCTGAAGAAGTTCACAGCCCACCCTCACATAGAGCCCTGCCTTGGTCCCGGGCCCTCAGTGACTCTGTCACCTGCAGCGGCGTCTGTACTTAACCACTCTCTTACCTTGGATTTTGCATGCCAAGTGAAGTGCAGGAAATTGGTCTCACTGGGTACTAACAGGTTAAAGGATAGAGCATAATGACTAATAAGGTCATTCCTCACATAATAAAGTTCTGCATCGAGACCTAGGGGGAAAAAAATAGGGGAAAGGTCAGAAGGAAACAAATTAAACACCTAAAATTCCCTCACAATCATTATTCTGTGGCATTCCAAAAAGGATTAAAGTGAAAATATTGTAAAAACTTCTATCACAAATGGTTCACCTGGGCTACCCAATGAAGCAGGATGGACACTAATTCTATCATCGGCAGCAAGGATGAAGAAACTGGGACTCACAACAGTTTAAGTCCTTATGCAGCTAGAACCAGGTGTGCTGGGATCAGAGCTCTGAGAGCCATTCTGTCTGCTGAGTGCACTCAGTGTGACTCTTCCTCCCAGAGCAACGTCTCCAAAGAGGGTCACATGGCCACCTGGGGACACTAGAATGGCTGGAGGGTGGGGGGCTGCAAAAGCATCTACACTTCATCCTGGCTTTTGGACTACAGTACAAAGGGTTTTCACTGCTGAGAATGGGGTGGGGTGGGGTGCGTGCAGAGTTTTTTTTGTTGTGTTTTGTTTTTTTAAAGGGATGGAAAGCCAAATAAGCTTGAAAATTGTGTTCTGGCAATATTTTAGCAAAGTATAGGATCAAACAGGTATCCCACATGATAGCCAGGAAAACTGAAAAAACAGAAGCAGGGGACAGTTTGCTTTTTTTGGGTGGGGGGGCATCACTGCCCTCTGGTGGTCATGGGAGCTACCCAGCCTTCCTCCTGGAGAGCCGCTGCTGGATTTGAACCGCCAAGCCCATGGGCCACAGTCCCGCACACAACTACTTACGCCACCGGGGCTCAGCCCGACAGTTTGCTTTTTAAGTGCTTTAGTGTTATTGAACGTGGAGTGCCTTGGTAGCATAGTAGGATATATGCTGGCTGCAAGTTAAGCAGTTCAAAGATGCCAGCTGCCCTATTGGAGAAAGATGAGGCTTTCTGCTCCCGGATGTATTTACAGCTTCAGAAAGTAGCAGGGATAATCCTGGATCCATGAGTCGGAATCAACTGTTTGTCAGTGAGTTTTTTGGTTGAGGATTGCTTTAAGTCAGAATCAATTTGATGGCTTCTGACAACAGCATGTAGAAAGCTGTATAACAGGAGTGCAAAATCCAAGCATTCTAACTGTTGGAACTGGGGTTAAGTGAGCTAGGGAGACCAACAGGTAAAGCTAGTCAACATTACTGATTTCACCAAATTAACTGATCCTGCACTATGGGTCTGAGATATGGTACACAAAGAGGTTATGATGGGATCTTGTACTTCATAAGAAAAAAAGACACTGGAACAAGTAACTAAGAAAAGCTGTCCTTTAACACAAATTTCTCATTTCCAGATAGAATATAACACAATCATTAGCTAAGTAAAGATGAGACTTGAGGCTGACCTTGGGGAAATGCTGCTACACTGGTTAGCCCACACCACACTTTACTCATCTTACAGCCAAACCTAAGTGTGTCAAATTAGAATTACACGTATCAAGACTTTTAGACGTTTCTTTTCAAAGCACCTTGGGGTAGATTCCAACTTCCAATATTTAGACTGACAACCAAGCATTACACTGGTTTGCACCACCCAAGGACTCCAATTGTCCTATACTCAAAACTCACTGCCATCAAGTCCGTTTTGACTCACAGTGCCCCTGTAGGTGGGGTACATCTGCCCCTATGGGTTTCAGACTGTAACTCTTTGTGGGACCAAATTTACAGGGAGAAAGTTAGAAGCCTTCTGTAAATAGTGCTCTCAACAGTAAGGACAGGAAGTACTAACAAACACCTGGGTAAACAAGAGAGAAAAAGAAAAGGTATAGAAAGCAAAGTGGCTAGGAAAAAAATTTAAAAGAAAAGGAAAATCTACAATCACAGTTGAAACTAACACCCTGGGATCAGAGAGGCTCAAAAAAAGAAAAACAAAGCCTTAGTATAAACATTTGAGCAATATTAATTATAATGAAAAAGTATAGGAGTTAAGAAAATGGACATCAATTAGGTCATACATTAAGGGATTCTAATCAACAAATTACCTTTTCTGATCAAAAAGCATTTTACAGAAATTAACGATGACAAAGCCAAAGACGATTATTGGTTAAACTAGTTAAACTCTTTCACAAAACTGACCCCCAAAAGGATAAAATTATTAATAGTAGGAATGAAAAAGAGAAAGAAAACGAAGACTATTAAGAATAACTATGGGCTGAGCCCCAGTGGCATAGTGGTTGTGCGAGGGACTGCGGCCCACTGAGTTGGAGGTTCAAATCCAGCAGCAAAGCTGGGCCTCCCACTCCCACCATCAGAGGGCAGTGATGCCCCAAAAACAAACAAGCAAAAAACAAAGAATTACTATGATTGGGCAGAGCCCCGGTGGTGCAGAGGTTGTGTGGGGACTGCGGCCCACAGGGTTGGCGCTTCAAATCCAGCAGCAGCTCTCTAAGAGCAAGGTTGGGCCTCCAACTCCAACCAGGGGCCAGTGATGCCCACACACACAAAAAAAGAATAACTATGATTATAAATTCAACAACCTAGATTAAATAGGAGACCCCGGTAGTACAGTGGTTCCACACTGGACTGAGATACTCAAGGAGAAGTTCTACCCCTGTCAAGAGTTAGAGTTTCAGAAATCCACAGGACACTTCTACCATGTCCTGCAGGTTCACTCTGAGTTAGCATTGAGTCAATGGCAGTGAGCACTCCACACATGCCTTCATGAAGAGATCACTGATGATATTCAGTGTTCTAGCAAGTGGTGAAATAATCAGATAGTGCCTGGCTATCAGAAGAATAGCATCTGGAACTACTGTCTTTAAACCAGTCTTTTAAGTGAGGCATCAACTAAATCCACATGGAAGAAGCACACCAGTCTGTATGATCCAAGGATTGGAAATAATAAAATCCAAATCCAAAGGAGGGAACCATATGAGAATTTAAATTATGACCATCCAGTTTGCATAAGGCCATGGATGGCAGTAAAAACCCAAAATCTTCCAGCAGTGGGGCTGGGTCTCCTACTCCCACCACCAGAGAGCAGTGATGTTCCCCCCGCCCCCCCCAAAAAAAAAAAAACACAAAATCCATTTTCAGGGTCCTTCCATGGATTCAGAGTGCAATGAATCCCATTGGATTACAGTCCAGGGCTATAACAGCCTTGCTATCAGACAAAGAACACTGTAAAGTTGATTATGACAAATGTAGTCAGATTAAAATGTAAAATCTTTTCATTTGATCTCCTTTTGGACCCACTGTTTCTGTTTTTAATATTTTCTGCTTCCTTTTCAATTTAGGTTTTGTTTTGTTTTTTGTTTTGTTTGTTTTTTGTGGCATCACTGCTCTGGTGGGAGTGGGAAGCCCATCCTTGCTCCTGGAGAGGTGCTGCTGGATTTGAACCGTCAACCCTGTGGGCCGTAGTCCTACACACAACCACTACGCCACCAGGGCTCAGCCCTTGTTTTCTTTTGTTAAGATTGTTGGGGGGTTGTGTGTATTTGTTTTTGCTTTGTGTGATTTTCTGTATATGAAATCCAAGATAAGTAAATCTATTAAGGCAGTAACTGGATTAATAATCACCTAGGTGCACAGCAGGAGAAGGTGGAGGGAAACGGGGACCTAACCATGAGTTTCAGAAAGAAGAAAATGTTTTGATTTGGTTATAGTGATAATTGCACAACTCTTCTTAAGACTGAATAGTTAAATTATAAGATATGTGCATTATATGCCAATAAAACTATTTTAAAATGAAAAGCATTAATTGCCAAAACAGTAACAGAAGCCAAAACCAAAAAAAAAAAAAAAATTACAATAATTAAAAACTTTCAAGGAAGAGAGAGTGAAGCACATTCTGACCCACCAAGCCTTGGGGACAATATCCTCACTCAGATCAGCCAGTGCACAGAGAGGACGAAATGGCCAGCCCCAGTATGAGACATGACATCCCTCACTGACCCAAAGCACTACCGGGGACAACACTGCAAATACAGTGTGCGAACTGTGCCCAATCTGACCCCAGCACACCAAGGCAAACCATTAAGGGCGTGCAACAGAACAGGAAGGGGAGCAGGGCAAGGAAATCCCGAAGGAGTACCAAAAGTAGACTTTGGGACCAGGACATGGCACCCCATTCAGACATGAAAATAGCCTAAAGACCAACAAACAGACCTTGAGCTATTTACAAGCTTTTCTTCTGTTATCATTGGTTTTGTTCTCGTTGTCATTTGGGGTTTTTTTTTGTCACTTTGTTTTAACTGTCTTGTTTTTTTGTGCATATTATTATCTCTGCAGGTCTATCTAGATAAGATAGGCTGGATAAACAATCGGGAGGAGAAAACAATAGGACCAATGGGATTGTGGAGAGACAGGGGAGAGGGGGTGGAAAGGAAGTGGTGCTGACCAACCCAGGGTCAAGGGAACAAGTGATCCAAAAATCAGTTGTGAGAAGGGTATAAGAGGCTTGGTAAAGCTTGATCAAGGGCAATGTAACTGAGAGGAATTACTGAAACCCAAATGAAGGCTGAGCATGATAGGGGACAGAGGAAAGTAAAAAGAAATAGAAGAAAGAACTAGGAGGCAAAGGTCATTTATAGAGGCCTAAATACAGGCATGTATAGATGTAAAAAAATTATATATGATGATGGGGAAAAAGATCTATGTGCATATATTTATAGATTTAGTATTAAGGTGGCAGGTGGGCATTGGGCCTCCACTCAAGTACTCTCCCTCAATGCAAGAACATTTTGTTCTATTAAACTGCTATTCCATGATGTTCAACTCCCCGACACGATGCTGAAGACAAATAGGTGCATAAGCAGCTCACCTTCCCAACACCATCACTGAAGACACATCACATAAGCAAATGTGGTAAAGAAAGCTGATGGTGCATGGCTATCAAAAGATATAGCATCTGGGGTCTTAGATGCTTATATGCAAACAAGTGGCCATTTAGCTCAGAAGCAATGAAGTCTACATGGAAGAAGCACCCCAGCCTGCGTGATTACAAAGTGTCAAAGGAATCTGTATCAGGTATCAAAGAACTAAAAATCCTATCATTGTGAATGAGGGGGAGTGCAGATTGGGAACCCAAAGCCTATCTGTAGGCAACGAGACATCCCCTTATAGTAAAGTGGCCAGATTTTAACATTGGTAAAGCGGGACACCATTTACCGGAGGGGGCGGGGGGGGTGTAAGATTCCCTTCCTGTTCTCCACCATTCCCTAGCTTGTTGTGCATTCTTTCCAAAAATCGGGACTTTTTTTTTTTTTTAAATTCCGCTGGACGGGACGTGGGGAAAATTGTTTAAAATTGGGACTGTCACATCAAGAGCGGGACGTCTGGTCATTTTATTTACAGAAGGGTTGTGGGAAGGAGACCAGCCAGTCAGGGTGCAGTAGAGCAACGATAAAGCATACAACTTTCCTCTGGTTCTTAAATGCTTCCACCACCCCCACTATCATGATCCCAATTCTACCTTAGAAATCCAGCTAGACCAGAGGATATACACTGGTATAGATAGGAACTGAAAACACAGGGAATCCAGGATAGATGATCCCTTCAGGACCAGTGGTGAGAGTGGTGATACTGGGAGCATGGAGGAAAGGTAGGGTAGAAAGGGGGAACCAATTACACGGATCTACATATAACCTCCTCCCCGGGGGGATGGACAAATAGGTAAGTGGACTAAGGGAAACATCAGACAGTGGAAGGTATGACAAAATGATAATAATTTATCAATTACCAAGGGTTTATGAAGGGGGCAGGGAGTGAGGGGAAAAATCAGGAGCTGATACCAAAGCCTCAAATAGAAAGCAAATGTTTTGAGAATGATGATGGTAACAAATGTACAAATGTGCTTGACACACATGGATATTTGTACAGATTGTGGTAAGTTGTTCGAGTCCCCAATAAAATGATTTAAAAAATTTTTTCCACCTCCCGCTCCCAAAAAAACTTCAACATCTAGATGACTTTATTAGTAAATCATTTAATTTAGGAAGGTGAAGTAATAAACACATTCAGAAAATGTCAAAGAAAATACTTCCCAACTTATTTTTATAAAGCCATCAGTATAAAGATATCAAAATCAAAAACTTTTATAAGTAAGGAAAATTATAAATCTCTGTACCACCTCATGAATATAGCCATAGACCTTCTCTACAAAATATTAGCAAATCTAGCAACACATACAAAAATCACATATAAAGGCCAATTGTAAAAGGATAATTAGCTTTTTAAAATCAATGTAATTCACATTAGCAGAATAAGGACCAAAAGTCATATGGTGATTCCAATGGATTTAGAAAAACACTAACAAAATTCAAAGCCCAAGGGGCTGAGCCCAGTGGCGTAAGTAGTTGAGTGGGGGACTGCGGCCTGCGGGCTTCAAATCCAGCGGCGGCTCTCAGAACAGTGCTTGGTAGCTCCCATGACCACCAGAGGGCAGTATGCCCCCCCCCAAAAAAAAACAAGAAACTCAAAGCCCAATAAGAAACTGCCAGTAACCTTAGAACAGACAGCCACTTCCTCCATCTGCTAAAGAGCATCTATAAGCAACCCTAGTAACATCATACCAATGTTGAGTTTCCCTGAAATCAGAATCAAGGCAAGCCTGTCACTCCACCCACCCTGGATTGCAGGCCCTGGACAACGTATTAAGGACAAGACATAAAAAGCATAAACTTGGAAAGGATGAAGTAAAATAGTCATTAGTCACAGATAACTTGATGTGTGTAGAAGTGTGACGCAATTTACTTCAATATTACTAAAGCCATTAATTGCATTTAACAAGATCTCAGAATGCAAGGTCAATAATACAAAAATTGATTGTTTGTTATTAGAAATAATTAGAATAAAGTCGTCAATAAAAAATAAAAATACACAAGACTTCTACATGGGAAACTATAAAATATGGCTGAGAACTATTGGAAAAGACTTAAATGAAGAAAGAAGCCATGCTGAGATAATAGTTCTGAGATAAATCTCAATATTGCTAAAATGCCAAGTCCACCCAAATTCACCTACTGATTCAAAGAAATTCTAACACAATCACACCAGGTGTTTTGAAGAACTAAACAAGTTGGCCTCCTAATGAAATAAAAATGCCAAAACAAAAAAGTGAAACTCATGTTGCAGATCTCACATTACCTCATTTCAGAACAACAATGAAAAAAAAACTATTGTCTTCCAGACCTTGTGACTTTGACACAAGAGTAGACATACCCATGGAACTGAGCAGGTTCCTAAAACAGAAAACCAATGGAATTTTAACAAAGACATATGCAATTCAGTGGAAAAATACTGTTGAAAAGTAGTAACATGAGATAAATGTGTAGAAAAGAAACCTACCTCATGTTTCACACCAAATTTGACTTGAGAAAGATTGTAGACCATATGTAAAAGACGTAGCTACATAGTTTCTAGACAAAGTAAGAGTGGATACTCTTGCAACCTGGGATTAGTAAAGACAGTTTTGCTTACCAAATTGGGGGGGGGGGGGGGAGATAGATTGAACTTTATTAAATTAAAAACTCACTCAAAAGAAATTAAGAAGGGGCTGAGCCCCAGTGGCGTAGTGGTTGTGCGCGGGACTGCGGCCCACTGGGTTAGAGGGTCAATTCCAGCTCCACAGGAGCAAAGGCTGGGCCTCCTACTTCCACCACCAGAGGGCAGTGATGCCCAAAAACAAACAAACAAAAAAAAAAGAAATTAAGAAAATGAAATTCAAGTTACAGCAGGAGAAAATAGTCACAACACATCTAAAAAAGGACCTGTTTCTAGAATATAAAAAGAGTTCCCTAGATACAAATACAAAAAGACAACCCAATTAAGTGGGCAAAAGATGTGAAAAGACATTTCACAAGTTACATAAATAGCCAGTATGCCCGTGAAGAGGTGCTAAACACAATTAGTCATCAGAGAAATACAAGCTAAAACAGCACTGTGGTACCATTCCAACCAAAATAAAGACTAAAATTAAATGTTGGCAAAGATGAGAAATTGCCATATTCTCTCATGCACTGCTGGCAGTGTAAATATGCTCAGTTCTAGAAAACTGGCAATATCTTGGAAAGTTAAACGTGCACCTATTCTCTGACTCAGCAATTCCACTTCTAGATAATTATCCAAAAGAAATGAAAACACATTACAAAAAAGGATTTAAACATGACTGTCCCTAGCAATTTTGTTCATAATAGGCCAAACCAAAAAATGCCCATAACAAATGAACGGATAACCTTCCAGCGGTGGGGCTGGGCCTCCTACTCCCACCGCTGGAGAGCAGTGATGCTCCCCACCCCCAAAAAAAAAAAAGAAAAGAAAATGAATGGATAACCAAACCGTTATACTTTGAAAGAGTGGAATACTACTAAACAAAATTATAAACTAAAGTGAGACTTTGTAACAACTCGGGCTAGAATCAAACACCAAGTGGAATGAAAGACTGCAGACACAAAAGAATACTGCGTTAGACGGGGTTCTCTACAGAAAAACAAAACATTTGTGATTATAGATAGACAGATACAGAGACACAGAGACAGAACACAATGAGATAAACAACTAATTAGTCCACAGAGCAGTATAGAGGGCTCAGTTCAACTCACTCCTGTGAGATAGCTAAGATACTGGCAGTCCTTCAACTCACTAGAGCTGTTGGGTGCAAGACAAGGAAGCAAACAGCAGAGTTTTCTGCAGAGATTTAAATACAGGGAAGTCCGGCCACAGGCAGCAAACAGCAGGGCAGGTCATCAATAGTCAGCCAGATGACAGGGTCCAACAGTCTCCAGCTCAAGTGATGTATATACCAGCAGTGTGGTGAAACAGGTCTCGCAGGAACCTTAAACCATAGAGACACAGTCCATGGGTTGAGTGTTCCACAGGTAGTGTAGCTCGCAAGCTCAGGCAGGGAACTAGCGAAGGCAGCCAAACGCACTGGTCTGATCATCAGAAAACAAGAGATGGAAAGGCGAGGCTCCCAAGACCTTTTATCTCTTTGCCTTTCAATTCAACTACAACCTTGTTACTCCCACATGTGTCTATTGACCAGGTTGGTAAAATAAATATATTACAAATGTATGGTATATGTAACTTCATATACATGATATTCTAGTATAGGTTAAACGAATCTATGATACATGCCAGAAAGAAAGAGTTGAGGGGATTAGTGAATTGACTGAAAAGACAGAACATTGGAGAACTTCCAGGGAGAATGTAAACATTTTATAAGGGGGTTTCAAAAATTGATGGAAAAGGGGAATTAGTACTCGCTTCGGCAGCACTTATACTAAAATTGGAAAAAGGGAATTAAAGATAATGAAATTTTTCCATGAACTTTTTTAAGCCCCCTCATTTTCTTTCCAGTAGGGAGGTAACTGCATCCTGACTGGCTTGTCTCTTCTTTATGACTCTTCTGTAGGGGGATGTCCAGTTGTCTACAGATGGACTTTGGGTCTCCACTCCGGACTCTCCCTCAATCACATTGATAAAGACTTTTTGTTCTGGGTCTTTGATAGCTGATACCTGATCTCATCAATTCCTCAAGTTCACACAAGCTGGTATGCTTCTTCTATGTGGACTTTGATGCTTCTCTGCCAGGTGGCCACTTGTTTATCTTTAGGCCTTTAAGACCCCAGAGACTTTATCTTTTGATAGCTGGGCACCATCAGCTTTCTTCACATTTACTTATGCACCAATTTTGTTTTCAGTGATTGTGTCAGGAAGGTAAGCACCACAGAATGCCTAGTTATTGGAACAGTGTTCTTGTGTTGACTTGAATCGTGGCTTAAGTGACCATATTTTAACAGTGGTAAAGTGGGACACCATTGACCGGGGGTGGGAGGTGGGGAGGGAGAGGGGGTATATTCCCTTCCCATTCTCCCGCCATTCCCTAGCTTATCGTGCATTCTTTCCAAAAATCAGAATTTTTTAAAAAACGCCTCGGGACGCGGGAAAAACTGATTTAAATCGGGACTGTCCCGCCAAAAGCGGGACATCTGGTCACTTTAGTAGAGTACCAATGTTCACCTGCTACCTTAATACTCAACATACAAATAAATGTACATAGACCTATTTCCCTATTATATAAATATATATATGCATATGTATATACCTGTATTTAGACCTCTCTTAATGTCCTTTGTCTCCTAGTCCTTTCCTCTATTTCCTTTTACTTTCCTTTTTTCCCACTATCATGTTCGGCCTTCATTTGGGCTTCAATAATTCTTCTCAGCTACATTGCCCTTGATCAAGTGTCAGCCTACCCGCTCCTTGGCCATCGATTTTAGATCATCTGTTGTTCCCTTATCCCTGGGTTTGTTGACAGTCCCCTTTGCCT
>PVJH01035537.1:0-19614 GCA_004026705.1 Nesogale talazaci
CTGCACCCGCGGGCGGCTGGGAAATGGAGGAGGGCGCCAGTGACCTGCGGGGGCAAGAACAAGAGCATGTGCTCAGGTCCCGGGTGGAGGAAACAAGTCCCAGCCTCTGAGAGGAGGACCCAGTTCTGCAAACCTTTCCCTAGCCATTTCCTCATCTGCCTGGTGGCGCTGCTGTGAGGGGTGGAGTGTGTATAAACAGGGCTGCAATCCTGCCATTCCTGAATTCACACCATGGAGGAGCTTCTCTCCTCGCGACACAGTGCCTCTCCTCCACGCCCGGAGTCCCAGCTGGGCCAGGTGATTCACAGCGGCCAAGGGGTTCTGGAAGAGGTGGCATGGTGCCAGTTCTAAGTCTTCCCCACTCCTTCCAGCCATCCCTATGAGAAAGCCACAGGGCAGTATCGGCAAAGAGATCTGTGACTGCCCACCCTGCCCTGGTGCAGGACAGTCCAAGACCACAGTCTAGTCCCTTCCCCATTGCAATACCCTGGAAGGGAAATTGCTCTTCGGGAGCAAAAGGAAGGCTCTCAGAGTCCTGCCTGGCACTGGGGGGTGGGGGTGGGGGAGAGAGTAACCCTGGAGATTGAGTTCCAGTTGGAAAGAATGCCCTGACCCTCCTCAAACTCCCCCCACCTCCTCCATCAGGTATCTTGAGTCTTTAAATAGATCCAGTGGAATCCTTACTTTCCACTCAGGAAGTCCAGGTTTGATGCCCAGCCAGGGCACCTCATGTGCAGCCACCCCCCCATCTGTCAGCGGGGGCTTCCATGTTGAACAGAGACTCAACAGCTGTTGGCAACCCTTCTAAGTTAAGATAAGATGAATAGAGAGAAAGTCCTGGCGTTCCTCTTCTCAAAAATCAGTAAAAACCAGATGGGAGGCAATTGCTGATGGAAATGGCACAGGACTGAGCAGCGTTTTGTCCCATTATGTATATGTGTGAGGTCACCAAGAATTGACAGTAGCTGACAGAAATCACTCTAATAAATGTGAATTAGGAGCATTTACAGGCACGCTCAGTAAACCATGGGATCCCAATGTTCAATGCTAGTATTTCAATGGATATAGCCTCCTCATCCAGTGGTAAGGGTAAGCGTCATTGGTGGGTAAAAGTTGTTGCTATGCCATTATGTTAGTCTGGGTAGAATAGAGAAACAAATTCTTAGACACTCGTATGTGTATAAGAAAGAACTTTATATACAAAAGCAATTGAATATTGAGAAAACATCCCATTCTGCTGAAGATCAAGTCCTTAGTCCAATATCAGCCCATATGTCTGATACCAATCTCTGAAGTCTGATACCAATTTCTCATGGGACTCATGAAGTACATGCAATGATGCTGAATGCAGCATGACCACAGGCCAGTGGGTAGAGAATCCTGTGGATCCAGTGGCAGTGTGAGCATCTCAGCGCTGACAGGGGTCTCCAGGTGGCTTCTTCAGCTCTGACACTCTGGCTGCCATCAGCCCGCTTTCTTGTAGCTTGTCAACAAGAAGGTCTTGCAGGGATTGAGACTGAGCATGTGTCCTGCTTCCAGTGAGCTATTTATCTCCTTAGCACCTCCAAATGAGGTCCAAAAGCTGCCACCTGATTGACAGGCTAAATCGCACCTTTTGACTCTTAAATCTCAAATCAACAGCAGCCAACCATCAAGTTCGTTCTGACTCAAAGAGATCTATGGGCAACACTGTCTTCAGATCACTTGCTTCTTGGTTCCTTTCCTTCTTCCTCTTCTTCTTTTATGGCTGTAACAAACAGAAATGTATGTTCTTCATGTTCAGGAGGCTGGAAGCCTGGACTCCCATATCAGCTCTAGGGGCAGAGTTTCTATTTTTGTCAGTTCTCAAGGGAAAGTCCTTGTCTCTTCTCAGTTTCTGCATCTGGACAATCTTCTTGTAGGTTGGCATTAGTCTTTCCCTGTCTCTGCTCCCCGGCTTGAAGTTCATTTGTCCTCCCCTTCATCCTCCTTCTCCTCTTCCTCCTCCCCCTCCCCCTCCTCCTCTTCCTTCCTTTCTATGTCGTGGTTCGCGTGAGAGTTTAGAGAACAAATTGGCTTTCCATTCTACAGTCCACACACACTTTATGTCAAGATGCCGATTGTGGTCCCCATGATGGTTCCCATTTCTCTCATTTTTCTTCTACCGTCTGAGTTTTATCCCCTGGCAAAAGTTGCCCTTTGGAGTTTAAATGGTTGATGGTTCCAAGGAATGCCATCCCTCTGGTCTGACGGTTTCCTCTATAGGGCTGCCTATCGTTTGTCTGAAGGGAATGAGTTCAATTCCAGGCTTGAAAGAAGTCTAAGACAAATCGTGAGGGTTCTACCAGTGTCTACCTGACCGGTAAGCCTGGGCTTTTTCTTATATATTTTAACTTGAGTCCACATTTTTCTTCCACTCTATCGAGGACCTCCTTATGTGGCCTTTTTCAGAGCCAACAGCAACACTAGCTGGGCACCATCCAGTTCTCCTAGTCTCAAGGATGTTTAGGCTGAGGTTTATGAGGCCATACAGCTTTAATTTTCATCACTCTTCTTTGCTTCAGACCAAGAGTGACCAATAATCAATCTCAATAAACACAATAGCTGTTGGGTTGCTTGCCTTTTTATTTTAACAGTTCGCACCATGCAATTTAATGGCTTCAACATATTAACAGGAGTTGGGGAATCATCACCAGAGTCAATTTTGGAACATTTTCTTTTACTCATATTTAGAATATTCTAAATATTTAGAATATTCCGTGCTGTGTGGCAGTCATGTGCTTATGTTAACTTTATGTTATTTTGAAATGTAGAGGTGGAGTCTAACCTGTTAATCTGGAGATAGCAATTGAGCAGCCAATGAGGCCTCTGTGTGGGCATGGCTTTCTCCTGAGACTTCTGAGAAAGCTCACGATATTTCCCTGGTGAAGATGAGAAGCTATCTTCCCCAGTTGTTGGGAGTTAGTCTAAGAGACGATGAATCACGGAGAAGACAAGATGGCAGAGTCCGAGAAGCTGGAGGAGCCGGCAGAGAGATCACATGGCTTTGCCCTGATGGAGCCAGACCTCTGAAGCTGGGGCAGCCACATGGAGACCTCTGCCAGCGATAAGTTTCTTCTGCTCTTGATGGACCCTGAGCCCTGGAAGCGAGGAGCCATGGGGAGACCCCTGCCAGCGCCGGGATTCTGTACCCACTGCCCTGTGAGTTCATGAGTTGGAAGGAGACTTTATAGACTGATTTCGGGCATATTGGTTAATATCGGACTTATGACTTTGAACTGGACTAGGCTCAATGTCCTGTTCCTCTTGTATATAAACCTTTTCCCTATATTTATATGCATGTCTATGAAATTCGTTCCTCTAGCCTACCCGGACTAACATAAGCGGGTATAGTGGTTTACTCATTGGCCTGCCAAATATGATGTCAGCAATTAGAAACTACCAGATACTCCATGGGGGAAAGATGAGCTCTCTACTCCCATAAAGAATTCAAATCTCAGTGTTAGATCCCCATTTGCCCCCCAAATCCTCTACTGTAATCAAAAGAAACTGTTCTTCAGTTTTTATTTATTTATTAAATCATTTTATTAGGGGCTCATACAAGTCTTATCACCATCCATCCATCCAGTATGTCAAGAACATTTGTACATTTGTTGCCACCATCATTCTGAAAACATCCAGTTATTATTTCTATAGATTTACCTATGCTGGATTTCATATAA
Organism: Nesogale talazaci; assembly: GCA_004026705.1. Classification (NCBI taxonomy): domain Eukaryota; kingdom Metazoa; phylum Chordata; class Mammalia; order Afrosoricida; family Tenrecidae; genus Nesogale; species Nesogale talazaci. The sequence continues at coordinate 3,702 of PVJH01035537.1, forward strand.
AGAAAGCCATATGGGGGTTTGGGGGTAGGGAAGAAGAAGGGAACTGATAGCCATGGTGAGTGTGTAGCATCCATACACACTCCCCCAAGGAGGATGAACAACAGAAACGTAGGTGAAGGAATACAGCAGACAGTGTAAGATATGAAAACAAATAATTATGATATAGAATATATCAAAGGTTCACAAGAGTAAGAGGGTGGAGGAGGGAGGGAAAAAAACAGGAGCTGATAATAAGAGCTCAAGTAGAAAGATAATGTTTTGAAAGTTATGATGGTAACATATGTACAGGTTTGCTTGATATAATTTATTTATGGATTGTTATAAAATCTGTAAGAGTCCCTAATAAAATGATTTACATTAAAAAGGAAAGGAAGAAAACCATATCAGAAATAACTGAGGGACTTCCAGGAAGATGGCACCTGAGGAGAATCATCTGCCAGATGCTCCTGTTGTTAGATCAGAAAATTAAGAGGTGGGGAAAAGAGAAAGTAGACCTCATTCTGGTGCGCCATTCCTTGAGGTCAACATTCCTGCTCAAAACAGCTCTTTCACAGAGAGGACTGCAGGGCTGGGCTCAACTTAAGACAAGACATCCCTTCCCTAGATGACAGTGCTACAGAGAATAGCACTGAAGATACTGTTCAGGGAATATATCCAATCTGACCCACCGACCCACATGGGGACAAACCAAAAGGGGGGTGCAAAAGACCAGCAATGGGAGCCCAGCCACAAAGTCCCTCAGAAATCCTGATTGTAGACTTCTGACTCGGGGCAGCACTTGGCACCTCATTGCATTTGATGGTGGTTACTCAGAAGGGGACTACGCAGAAAGTCTGAAGGTGTAACAGGAACAGGCAGCTCCATTCCTGACTGCAGGAAGAGCAAGAGGGTCTTGTAGGAGGCGCATCCCTTGGTCACAAATGCTGAGCACTAAAAGGGTATCTGTGTAAGTGCTGTTAGGTAAGCAGGTCCTGTGGTGTGGGACCCTGTAAAAAGGGGATTGAACCAATGAATTATATCTAACAGGGCCTGCTCACTATTTAACAGAGAGGTGTTCATCTACTCTGGGTCAGGATACCAGTGTGACATGGAACTATGTGTATGGGTTTTGGGTTTTTTTTTTTTGGTGTCTATCTATATAAGATAGGTAGAATAAACAATCCCCAGGAGATGGAGACGGCAGGGAGAGGAGTGTTGAGCCAAGGATGACAGGGGCAGAGGAATAGCAAGGGTTCTAAAATTGACAGTGAGGACTAGTTGGATCAATTGACATATATCCAAGAGGGATTACTGAGAGGTGAATGATGGGTAAGTATGATAGTGGAGCAGGAGGAAAGAAGAAGAAAGCAAAATTTACAAATATAGGTATAAACATGGGTACGTGTATATGTAACTATCTAAAGACAGGTGCGTTTGCCTATGAATGTGTGTGTGAATACAACAAGGAAGCAGATGAACTTTGGATCTCTACTTAAGTCTGACCTCACAACGATTTATTCTAATAATGTGGCTCTGTGTGATACTCACCTTCCTGACATGATCACTGAAGACAAAACAGGTGCATAAGCAAATGTGGTGGGGGGAAAAAAGTTGATGGTGCCCCTGCTATTACAAGATATAGTATCTTGGGTCTTAAGACTTGAAGTTAAAACAAAGCAGAGAAGCAATAAAATCCACATGAAAGAAGCACACCAGTTGAGTGATCATGCAGTTTTGATAGGAACAGGTATCAGAAGATCAAAAACAAGCAATCAAATTGACATGAAAGAGACTGGACAAACAAAAGACACCAAACCCACCTGTAGGATAATTGGACAGTCTCTCACAGAAGGGCCACATGGAAGGGATCCAGGACGTGGTATGGCACTGATGAAGCACACAACTACCCTCTGATTCTTTAGTATTTTCTGCCTTTACTATTATGGTCTTAGTCTTACCTCATTGATCTTGTTGAACCTATGTGTGTTCATTTGTATAACTGGGATCATTTGACACATGAAATCCAGGATGGATGGCCCTTCTGAAAGAGTGATGGGAGTAATGGTTCTCTAGGGGTTCTCTGGGAAGAGAAGGGGGTTAGGAGAGTAAGGGGGAACCGATAGCAGTGAAGAGTAAGTAGCCTCACTCGAGGGCAACGAATTACAAAACTGGAGGTCTACGGATGCATTTGAAGTGTAAGATGCAGCATAATAATAAGATACAACATAGTAATAAGGGTTCCTGGGGCAGTAGGGTGGGGGAGGGAGGGATAAAGGGGAGCTGAGATCAAGGAGTTCAAGAAGAAAGAACATGTTTTGAAACAGATGGTGGCAGCGATTGCACAATTAAACTTGATCTAACTGGAGTATAGACTGTGATAATATCTGTAAGAACTCTCAATAAAATGATTAATTAAAAAAACTTCAATAACAAAAGTAAAACACAGAAAACCACAATCCAAAAGAAAGCAGAAGATAATAAAACCGAGATCAAATTTAAATGGATCAGAAGGGAGAACAAATGATAACTGTTAAATTTTCACCTACCTACCTACATTCACTTTAACCAACACTCCAACAAACTCTGACTGACAGCCAGCCTGTTCACAGGCCTGGTCAATGGTCAGAAGGGCTTCTCTGAAGGCTTTAACCTACATGAGGACTCTGCAAATGAATTTTGAACTTTCCCTACACCCATCACCTTCTACAAACCAGGTGCTCAGAATTTCATCTCTACTACAGGTCCTTCCTGCAGTCTTGTATTTTATTACTTACAATCCCTGAATCACACAGCCTAGTGTTCAGATAGCTGTTTTTCAGACTCCACTCACTAGTCACCAAAGTATGATGTAGAATATTCTTTGTGGACGATGTTATGCCAATTGACCTAGTTGTCCCCAGGACCATGGCCCTAAGCCTCCATGCTGGGCAGTCTTATACAGTGGTGAATAGTGAGTGCTCACAATAGGTGGCAATTGTGTCAACCATGCACAGTCATCAAAATCCCCAGAGGTCTTGCTAAAGCAGAGATTGTAGAGTCAGTCCCACCCTGGGTTCCGTAAGCCTGAGAATATGGAGTTGTAACATGTTGCAGAGGGAGCCGAGGCTGCTGTTTGCAGGGCTCCCTTTGGGAATCACGGGCTTAGTGATAGCATAATGTATTACCAGCTAACAATATCCACAGCTGAACACCCCCCAAGGACCCCTCAGGAGAAAGATGAGGCTGTCTGTCTCCTTCTGTCAATATTTGCAGGCTTAGAGACCCTCGGGAGTGGTTTTCCGTGGTACTCTACAGTAGCCTTCAGTCAGGAGCTCATGGGCGGTGCAAGCAGTCCGCACACTCACTCCTACCCAGACTGAGGGGTTCAAGCCCCCTCAGAGGAGCCTGAGAAGAAAGGCCCATTGATCTACTTCTGTTGAAAACCCTGGGAAACTCTGTTCTGCTCCAACATGCGGGGCTGCCTCGAGTCAGGGTTGACTTTTGGCAACTCTCTCTTGTTTTGTTTTCTTTTCTGGTGCCAAATGGCCTGGCTCCGGCCCACACGACTGTGGCCAAGTTACTTAACCTGGCTCTGCTTGCCTCAGTTTCCTTATCTGTCAAGGTGAGAATATAATAACACCTGCTTCGACCTGGCAAACGCCATATACATGTTGGCTATTTAAAACCTAAATAAAGACACAGACAAGGCTGCCAAAAAGCGAGAGAACAGACGAAGCTCAGCTCTCCCATCGGCCTCTTGACACCGGAGCCCTGGCCCCCCTCCAGGCCCTCGCTGCAGGCAACCAGTGCCAACTCCTCAAGGTAAGAGGATCTCAAGGTCAAATTTAGACTCTGAGGCCCCAGGGCTGCAATGCCTGGACTTACCAAACCAGAAGGGCTGCTTGGAGTGAGTGCAGGACACACACTAGGAACTGAAAGGAAGAGAAAAGAAGGGAAAGATTCACTGGGTCCCAGGAAGCCCTGGTGGCACTGGGGGTTAGACAACAGACTGCCAAACACAAAAGTGGGCAATGCAACTAGTCTGCTTCTGTAGAGATTGACAGTCTCTGGAGCCCCGTGGAGCACTTCTGCTCTGCTGTCTGCAATGAGGGTTGCTGGGAGTGTAATAGACTCAGCAACCCAATCACAGGGAGCAGAGTATGATCCAGTCCTTGTGTTGGCATTGCTTGAGCCTCATTGTGGGGTCCAGAGGGCTGGGGTGGCGGAGGTGGTGGTGTCCTAGCTTGACCTTGCCTTACTGCCTGCTTAGGCCAGACATGCCCATCCCCAGAGACAGAGGGATTGTGCAGCCTTGGCTCTTCAGGCTGAGCGGAAAATGCAGTCTCCATCTCCCTGGGCTGAGACAGACACGGTGGCCTTTGCATGTGTGACCCAGTGGTCCAAGAGACTCTTCTCCTGGGCTGACTTGGTAATGCCAACTTCCCAGGAAGACTTTTCTAGTCACTCCACAGGTCATCGTCCCCGTCGTGGATGTGCCCACAGCTCCTGTGCCATAATTGAGCCCCTAGATGGTAAAGATTGCTAATGTACTATTTGTGGGCACATAGGTTGTCCGTTCTGGTCTTCCCAGAGGTGTGAAAAACACTCAGGATGAAGGAGACTCAAAAATTTCCATGTACATTCCTAAGAGGAGGGGGAAGTATGGGAAAGCACCCCCCATCCCATCTTGTCAGTCTCTTGGTGGAATGGCAGTTTGTCCCGCGGAGTGGTTGGGGGAGGGGGGGTGGAAACAAATAACCATTTAATGTAATTTATACAGACTCCCCACTAACCCTGCATTATCTTGATAATTGTGGATGCTTAGGTGATTTGGGGTGGCTCGGACCTCATGATGTAGGCTACCTGAATTTTTACATTTGTCTCTTCAAAGTGTCATAGCAATTTCACAGGTGAAGGAAGCTTGATCCCCAAGCCTGCCCGGCATACCTGCAGATTGTTCCAGAGTGGAAGAAACATCGGCAAGACTCCCTCAGAGCCCCACAAGGATATTTGTCTCCGAGGAAAGGAACATTTGTTCCCTGGATCTGAAACTTCGGTGTCCTGCGTGTACAGAAGCAGGGGCCAACTGTCCCAAGATGGTGGGAACTTGAAGTCTTTGGACTTTGTTCAAATCTTCATTGCTTTGAGGTTGCCTGACTTTAGCAGCTTGACTTTTTGATATGTTATCTATCTTTATAATCTTTGCTTTGTGCTATCTGTCTTTGGTTCTGTAGATGAATTGTGTTGCCTTAGTGCTTGGGTATTACGGAAATTAGTGTGCTGTGCCCAACCCTTATGGTTTACTTAGTCGTTTTGTCCTGTCAACGTGTACAAGGGAATATTTCTATGTGTTGTAGGTGAAAAGTTTTCCTTTGTATTTATTTTTTCCCCTTTCTTGCCAGCCTTTTAAATCTGTATCACTGGCTAGAATAATGATGCTATTATTATGATTGGAATTAGCATACAGTGCTTGAAAGTTGCTTCTAATTTCTCAGGAAGTTAATGGACTACCTAGGAAGGGAACTATCCACAGCTAGACAAATAGGGTATGTTCTAGGACTGGATTTCTGAGTTCACTTTAAGGCATATAGGCATCCTCAAACTATGGCCTATGGCCACAGGCGGCCACTGAGGACATTTATCTGGTCACCAGTTGTTTTTGCCACCACTGCCTGTCCTGTTTAGCAGCCGACTCATCCCAGATCTGCAGAGAATTTGTTCAGTTTTTTGTTTGTTTTGTTTGTTTTAGCTATAGTCCAGCCCTCCAACAATCTGAGGGACAGTGAGCTGGCCTCCTGTTTAAAAAGTTTGAGAAGCCCTGCTAATCTATGAACAACTATTTCTCAACGAAGATATGGGCGTTATAACAAAGCATAGTAAGGGGATAAGGTGATGCCTGGCTATCAACAAGAATAGTGTCTGAGGTCTTAACATAAAGACTTGTGTTAAAAGAAAGGCCATTTAAGGAAGATATCAGCCAGTCTATGCAGAAAAATGAACAGCAGCCTACGTGTGATCTAAGCATTTTTCATACAATTCATGATCAAAGGAGGGGAAGGTATATGAGATTTAAGTTATAAGCACTAGGTTTGTAGAAGACTCTGGTTTACAGTGAGAGGGCTACATGCATTTTTAAGACTCCACATAGATTTGGCCCCTCCATTGAGCTTCTTTGTGACCACTGATTGGCAATGTGAAGACGTTGCCCTCTGACAGAGTGTGCTTGAAAGTGGATTACTAAAATTCCCCCAGCCAGCCCAGGGAGGGGCAGCCTCACCTTGAAAGATTTGCCTGCATGTACCCTTAGTGAAAACTGGCATACTGGGTTGCCTGCTCTAAGTCATGCTTATTTTCTATCACCTCATATGCCTGTGAAAGTTAGATATTGAATAAGGAAGACAAAGGAAGAATAGGTTCATTTGAAGTATGGTGCTGGCAAAGCATATTGAAAGTACCATAGACTGTCAAAAACAAACAAGCAAAGATATGTCTTAGAAAAAGTAAAGGCAAAGTTCTTCTTAGAAGCAAGCATGGTGAGACATCACCACATGTACTTGGGACATGTTATCAGAAGAAGTCAGTCCCTGGAGAAGGACATCATGCTTGGGAAAGCAGAGGGACAGCAAAAGAGAAGAAGACCCTCAAGGAGAGAGTCTTAGCAGTGGCTACAACAATGACTCAAACAAAAACAACTGAGTTTCCATGGATCCTTGAACACCATGATGGCCTCCTGCTGATAGTCTCTCTAGTCTGGATGACTTGTCTTTGTCCTGTGTAAGACTGTCCTGGGTCTCTATTTAAACAATTGGGCAGGGGGGAGGATCACTGCCCTCTGGTGGTCGTGAGAGCTACCCAGCCTTGCTCCTGGAGAGCCGCTGCTGGATTTGAACCTCCAAGCCTGTGGGCTGCAGTCCCACACTCAACCACTATGCCACCGGGACTCAGGCCCTATTAAAAAATTTTTTTTGGAAGAAAACCCTAAAGAGCACATTTCTACTCTGACATACATGGGATTGCCAGGAATTGTGTCTTCTGAAAGATACATTAGATTCCTAATCTCAGTATGTAAAAAAATGTGACCTTGTTTACAAACAGGGTTTCTGAAAGTTCTATCATTAAGTTTAGCTATATTGGAGTAGGGTGGATGATCATTCAATGTATCTAGAGAGAAGAAGAGAGAGAGAATATTCCATGATGCTTCAGCTGCAAGCCCAGGAATACCTGGTGAGAGACAAAAAGGCATCTTCCTATACAGTTTGGAGACACCATGCTTGGACTTGAGAGTACAAGACAATAGCTTCACATTCTTATAAGCATCTAATTTCTGATACTTTGCTACAGCAGCCCTACGAAATTCATACACCATATTCCTTGAAACCTCTCCATTCCCATGTTGTGACTGAAATCAAAGAGCCCAAAGACACGTGTCTAAGACCCACACACATACATGCACACATACACACACTCTGTGTCTTACGGATCTGGCGCTACCATAAGAGAATGCCACAGTGGGTGGCTTCAACAAACAGAAATTCACCTCTCATAGTTTAGGAGTCTAGAATGAACTCAGGGCACTGACTCTAAGGGAAACACAGTGTGTGTGTGTGTGTGTGTGTGTGTGTGTGTGTGTGTGTTGATTCTTAGGGAAGGCGCTTATCTCTTCAACCTGTTTGCTAGACCCTTATAGATCTCCATGTGCTTGTCATCTGGCTTCTCATCTCTCCTCTCTGAATTGTGTGTTGAATCGATTGTATATCTCAAAAGAGAGTGATTTTAAGCACTACACTACTTCTATCTCATTAACTTAACAAAGAAACCCATATTTCCAAATATGAGAAGGCTTCAAAAGTTTGTTTTTAAAAATTCCATTTTTTTTCTTAAACATTTGAAGCTTCCTCTAAAAGGACGTATAACACATATCTTGGCAGGGTGCAGGGAGGTCAACCAGGAACCTTGTGGCACATGCACAGTGAATGTCATAGCATTTACTCTATCCTCATTCTCTCTCTCTCTCTCTCTCTCTCTCTCTCTCTCTCACACACACACACACACACACACACACACACGAGTTGTATGCCCATGCAACAAGCACTCTAGATTTTTAACCCTTTTGCTTTAGGTTTTCAGACAATGGAGATTAAATTAAAAAATAAGATTGATGGTGATGTAATTGTCTTCAAGTGTGTACACATATAATGACAATTTTCAAGTCTATGTGTGTGGCAGCCACCTAATTTGGTGTCAATTTAAGAATTAAGAGTGTGGGGGTGGAGTCTACGCTGTCAACCTGGAGATACCAATGAGACTTCTGTGTGAGCATAACCTTCTCCTGAGAATGCTGGGAAATCTGGTACTTCCTTCTTGGACACAGGAGACACTCTCTCTCAGTTCACTCTCTTGGAGACACTCCACTGACAAGCCTGGTTCTCTGTGAGACGTCCCTGAGGAGAAGCCACATGGATCTACCCTGATGCAGCCGGAAACCTGGACCTAGAGAAGCCATGTGGAGACCCTGCCAACATTAAGATGCTTACAACACCACTGGATCCAACGACTTTCTATGAACTGGCTTGTTACTGTTCTGCATTTGGCATCATTGCATGTGTTTCATGAGTCTGAAGAGGACTTATTGATTGGTGTTGGACATATGGGCTAATAATATCAGACTTATGACCTTGGACAGGACTGGATTGGCCCTGGGTTGCAATGTTTTCTTAATGTACAATTATCCTGTATATAAAACTCATATGCATATGTTTATTTGTGAATTTGTTTCTCTAGTCTACCCAGACTAACACAATGCACATGCTTCTGTACCCAGAAACCCATCCCACATAATCAACTCTTCTGTCTGCTGTCTTTGGGAGCAATGGAGAACAATGATCTGCTGCAGCAGAAGCAAAAACGGGAAGCTAGACACGAACCCCTGTTTCCCACATAGCATGCCTAAGGCAGGAGACTGCTTTCAGGCAGGTAGGTCTGTTGACAACTGCTCTCACTCTACATTAAGATTCTCATCAATTTGGACTCATTGAGACCGTATAGTATAGAATAGAACTGCCTCTTTGGGGATCTTGCTAACATGTGTATTCTGATTCAGTAGATTGGGATGAAAAGGCAGACTCTTGATAAGATGTGGAAGCAGAAAGATCCTGTTGGAAGCCAAGGTTCAAACTTCCCTATGATACACTGAGTCCAGAGAATTTTTGTGGAGATAGAAGCAGTATTTGTGAAGTCCTAAACACCTTACCACAAAAGAAAACCAAAGCTTCCGTATCATCAAGTTGATCCCGACTCAGGCCAACGCTATCAGACAGACCTGTCCCTGTGGGTGTCCAGACTGTAACTCTGTAGAAGATGAGAAAGCCTCATCATGGAGTGGCTGCTGGAGGTAACCACTAGGTCCCCAGGGAACTGTGTATGATCTAAAATACGTGTCTGGGGAGAAAGACTGGACAATCTTCGGAAATCTCAGCCATTGAAATATCATGGAATCCAATTAGACTCTGACACCCCCAATCACTTGACAGCAGTAGCACACTGATAACAGCCCGGACTAGCATGAAATTAAACTGTGGAAACAGGTCTCTATCTTATCTGTCTTAATTATGTCAAAAATCTACATTCACACATTAACATGGACAAGATAGTTCATCATAAAGCCTGAAATATTATCTATTTTTGCATTTTACCTTTGATCAGTGAAAAAGTATGCCTGGGAATAAAAATAAAGTAAGTGCCCCATAAATAGTAGCAGTGTACACAGTTAACACACATGCCAGTGTAAACTGTTAACACACTTGACTGCTCACTGGAAGGGTGGGTGTTCAAGTCTACCTGGAGACAATTTTTAAAAAGAAACAAAAGGAATGAAATCTGTTCCATAAAATCAGCCATAGAAAACCTTACAGAAAACCCACATGGGGTCACCACGAGTTAGAATGGGTTCAGTGGTGACTGGTTTTGTTTTTTCTGTGCTAGATTGCAGTGGGGAGGAGGGGGGGCAACAGGAAAGGAGAAGGTATTCTGTTTGGCAAAGAAATCATCTCTGTTTGGGAGAGCTGTGCCGGAACGCATTCGTGTCTGCAGCTAAGATGGGCTAGAAAGGGTTTCAGGGTACAAGGGAGGATACTGGGCTTTGGCCCTTGTGAGATGGGTGGAGAAGGTTTAAAGCAGTGGTTCTCAACCTGTGGGTCGTGACCCCTTTGGGGACCGAACAACCCTTTCACGGAGGTCGCCCGATTCACAACAGTAGCAAATTGACAGTTATGAACTAGCAAGGAAAATAATTTCATGGTTGGGGGTCACCACAGTACGAGGAACTGTATGACAGGGTAGCAGCAGTAGGAGGGTTGAGAACCACTGGGAAGAGAGCTGGGCCTGGGAGCCACAGGGCTGGGAGAGAAGGCAGAGCCAGGGCAGGCCCGTGAAATTCCTCAGCCGTGAGTCAGCCAGGGAACCACAAATAGACCATTTATGAGGTAGTGGGTGTGAGATTTTTCTTTTTCCACTAGAGGAGTCCAAACAAGGAAATACAAAATGGTTTCTAATCTCTCTGTATTGTCATTAGAACCCTTCAGGACAATTTTAAAAACACAGACTATGACTGGCTAGAACGTGCAAACAGTGCAGGTACAAAATGAAAACAGAGTGCCTCCCCTGGCCTAACCCCACAACAGACTTCGCCGATATTTTCTCTCCCTGGGGAAATGTCAAGGCCATTGTCTTCAAGCTCCTGGCTCCCTGTGTACCCCCACCTCCCATCATCCTCCATGCTAGATGGGGGCATGGGACCACTAGGAAGAGTCAGCTTGGCCTCCTGCCCAGGCCCCTCCAACATCTCATCAGCCCACCTGTCACCCTGGCACTGTCTGTGTTGCTTGGGAATGAGGTTGCCGTACTAAAGTTCAAGGTAACACAAGCTGGCAGCTCACCTCAGCACAGTGGTGGCATTCTCTTGCAGTTTCAGAAACTGAAAGTCCCACCTCCAGGCTGTCAGCTTCTGTCCCTCAGAGGCTCTAGGAGAGAATTCCTCCTCGTCTCTTCCAGCTTCTGATGGCTCCTGGTGACCTCGGGGTAGACCCTCATTCTAGAAAGTCTGTCTCCAGGATTGCTGCTGCCTCTTCTGTCGTCCAGTCCCCCTCTTTCTCTCTTGAAGGAAAACCCAAGACCACATTTGTGATCATTTCATCATATCTACAAAGACCCTTTTGCCACATAAAGTACCATGTTCCCATGCTCTGTGAATGGATCTGAGTATCTCCATGGGCCCTGATTCAGCTGGGGGCTCAGCGTGGAGCTATTCAGGGACCCTTGGAGCAAGTCCATTGGAATCACATGAAGCTTTGCAACTGGGTCTGGTCTACTTTCTTCATAACAAGCCCTGAATGAACATGGCCTGGGACCTGTCCCACCTGGGTTCCAGCATCACAAATCTGTTCAAATGACAATTCTCTCCTTGGTGAGAATTATACATGACGCTCTTAGTGTCCTTTGAAATTGACCCTGAGTCTTGCTTTGCCCAGCTGCCAATAGGGGACCCCTGACTTGTCAACAACGGGTCTTCTCTGTCTGTTCTCTCTTCACCTGGAATTCCAGGTAGACTCAGGACCTCACACACCACCAATCTAATGCATGCAGTCCTGGCTGGGTAACGGGGAGAGGCAGCAATGGAGGTGAAAGCAAATACAGGTCTTAGCACCACCAGGAGCTTTTCGGGGGGGCCTCCAGGGTGCCCCAACCCTGCCAGTCACCACACATATGTCAGTGGGACCTAACGAGTCTCTCTCCTCAACCTGGTGACCATTGCGATCTTCACAAGAGAATGTCTGTCCTTCTTGTTGTGTCTCTGCAAGTCCAAAGCATGGATGTTCGTGGTACCAGGGTCCCAACTGACTGCCCAGTACTGCCCAATAAGTCACACACCATATAATTCAATAGCGCAGCTATATTAAAAAGAGTTGTGCAATCAATAGAATTAGAGCCACAATCAATTTGAGAACATTTTCTTCTTTCTCATATCCATTGTTATGAGTTGCCAGTTTCCTCCAACACTCTCTACACTCTCTGCCATACCCCAAGACATCATAAATCCAGTTACTGTCTCTGTAGATTTACCTCCCCTGGATTTCAAGTACAGAAAAAAAATCCAAAAGCAAAATGAAAAGAAACAACAATTACAAAATAAATCAGAGAAAAGCCTCAACCAAAAAGAAAGCAGAAAATATCAAAAACTAGAACAAATTTAAAATGAGGCAAAAACTCAAATGAGAAGGGATGGCAGTCACCTAATCTGGTGTCAATTTGAGGATTGAGAGTGTAGGGGTGGGAGGAGATGTACTAGTCAGGGCACAGTGTAACAATGATGAAACATATAACTTTCTTCTGTTTCTTTAATACTTCCTCCTATCATGACCCCATTTCTACCTTAAAAGTTCAGCTAGACTAGTACACTGGTACAGATAGGAACTGGAAACATGGGGAATACAGGACAGATGATCCTTTCAGAACCAGCGATACTGAGAAAGTGGTGGGAAGATGTGTTAGAAAGGGAAAATGATTATAAGCATCTACATATAACCTCCTCCCTAGGGTATGGACAACAGGGAAGTGGGTGAAGGGAGACATCAGACAGTGTAAGATATGACAAAATAAAAATTACAAATTATCAAGGGTTCATGAGGGAGTGGGGAGTGGGGCGGGAGGGGAAATAATGAAGAGCTGAAACCAAGGGCATCAGTAGAAAGCACAAGTTTTGAGATTGATGAGGGCAGCAAATGTGCAAATATGCTTGACATCCAGTGGATGGATAGATGGATTATGATGAGTTGTATGTGCCCCCAATAAAATGATTAAAAAAAAGAAAGAGTGTAAGGTTGGCATCTAGTCTATCAATCTGGAGATAGCCAATGAGACCTCTGTGTGGGCATGGCCTTCTCCTTGGGAAATTTTGGGAAATATGGTACTTCTTTCTTGGAAGCAGGAAACACTGGCCACCTTGGAGACACTCTACTGACAAGGCACGTGCCTCTACGCTGATAGATCTCATGTCCTGGGAACCGGAGGAGCCACGTAGAAACCCCTGCCAGTGCTGAGATGCTTACAACCCTACTGGATCCAAAGACTTTCTTCCCAGTGGCTTGTGATTGTTCTGCACTTGGCATCATTGTTTCATGAGTCTGAAGAGGACTTTATAGTTTGGTATGAAACATATGGGCTAATATCAGACTTATGACCTTGGACTGGACTGGATTGGGATATATTCTCAGTGTACAAGTTCCCTTTGTATAAAACTCTTTCTTAAATTCGTATGCATGTTTGTGAATTTGTTTCTCTAGTCTACCCAGACTAACACAGAAGGAGTTAGATTTTAACTTAACTACAACCTTGGAAACCCACAGGGGCAGTTCTGCTCCATCCTATAGGGTTTTTGTGAGTCAGAACCAATTGGTTGGTAGTGAGTTTGGGTTCTGGGTTTCTTTCTTTTCTTGTTTATATCTGCCGTAATCCACTTTCCACTGCAAGATAATTCATACTCCTGGTGTAAGATCAGAAGGTATTCACCTGAGGATTAATCAATATAAGAACCCTGAAAATACACTTGGGGCTGAGAAGAAGCTGCCTTGACCAAGTAACTGATCTTGAGTCTTTCCTAATCTGAATTTGTAGTCATTCCTTTCCTAATAAGCCCCATCACTGTATGATCTGTGAGTTCTATATGACCATTGCAATGAATTATCAAACCAGCAGAGACGTCATGAATGCTCGAAGAGGAACAGCTGGTGTCAGAAATGGTTAAAAAGTATTACCCAAAGGGTGTCACCTTAGAGAACCCATGAGGAATAGATGAAAGTTGTCCTGTGTCAACTACTCTCCTTGGGTCTGTTCACTTATTCAGTTCTCAGACATCGTTGGGAGGGACATCACCCACTCCCTTTGTATGTTGAGGCCACCACTTCTCAGAAAGCTAGTGTGAAACTGCCCAAGATTTTGGTGGCTGGGATTCACACCTCTTTATGGCTTTCCATAACTCTATTCTTTTCTGTAGAGGGGGATCTGTGGGACCTTGTGGGTTTCTGCCATTCCTTGATCTCTATGTTAACTCCCATGAGTTAGAGGGCCTCTTCTTGTTCAGTCCCCATGAAGTTCATCTAATGAGTGGTTCAATCTGCATCTCTCTGCATCTTCAGGAATCAGATCACTTGACCATGACTGGAGCCTGCAGGAAGCCTGATTCCATGCATGGGACTAACACAAACTCAGCACAAACTCAGGAGTACTGATTGCACTATTTTAGAATAGGCCCTTAAAGAGTGGTTATGAACATGGATTTGGAGCTAGATGGCTTGAGTTTATGGTTCGGCTGACCTTGAGCAACTTTCTGACCTCCACAAACTTGCCAAAGAGTATATTCCCTTCGCAAAGGGTTGTCCTGAGTGTGAACTGAGCTACTATGTGAAAATCGAGAGAGTCAGTAGGGTCTTCTGTTCTGGAAGGAGCTTGACGGCACCCTGGGAGATGGATCAGCACTCGGACAATCACCCAAAAGCTGGAAAGGCCAAACCCACCAATGGCTCCTAGGAAAAAGGGCTTGGAAATCAACACCCATAAAGTTTACATTCTAGAAAACCACATGGATCTACGTTGAGTTAGGGACACAAAGAGTAGAAAGGGACTCAAGCTTTAGCAACAACCAGTCTGAGCTATTTCAGGTTCACAACCCGCTCAACACCGCCAATAGGGCAGGGTGTTCCCAATGAGTGCATTTCAGGGCGCTGAAATGTTACGTGTCATGAAGCATCTGCACCCCCACCAGACTGGAGCACAGCACCATAGGAGACTCTACCACAGAACACAGCACCTTTCTATTGAGCCAAATTCATGAAGGCCACAAGGAGCCTCTGCCAGGTCAGGTCTGGTTCTGCCACTCAATCAATCATGGCTCAGCTTAGGATGTGCCATTAAGTGAGTTACAGAGAAGACCTTCCTGTTGGTTTTGGATTCCAGAATGAAGCAAAAGACGTTTCCAACTTGTCTTGAAATCTCATCACGTGTGTTCAGGACCCAGGCAGCGGCGTCAGCGAGTGAGGTAGACCTGGGGCTGGGATGTGGGGTGGAGAGGGCTGGGGTGACTGTGGTAAGCAAGGAAGCCAAAGAGAAAGTCCCAGGTCCAGTTGCCGTGGTGGCTTGAGGCAACCTCAAGTCTGTCAGAGAAGAAGCTGTGCCCCACGGTGGTTTCGAAGGCTGATTTTCTTTTTTCTAAGGTAGATTGCCAGGACTCTGTCCCAGTAATCTCTGGGACCTACAGTCTTAGAGTTAGCAGCTGAACACTACCTCTTTGCACTACCCAGGGCCTCCACATGGACAAGAGAAGGTGTTGTACCACTGCGGACAGGTGGACCCACAGGGCAAGAACAGTGGGGCTATAGCACATCCGAGCGCATGCGAAAGCACTGGCTAATGATTACGAGCAGCGGTTCTCAATCTTCCTCATGCCGCCACCCTTTAACACCGTTCCTCATGTTGTGGTGACCCCCCAACCATAAAATTGTTTTCATTGCTACTTTATCACTATAATTTTGCTTCCGTTAGGAATCAGGTGACCCCTGTGAAAGAGTTGTTCAACTCCCAAAGGGGTCACGGCCCACAGGTTGAAAACTGCTGGATTAAAGACAGAAGGGAATTGGGCAGGTCAAGCGAAGTGGACCACCAGTATCATCTGACCCACCAGCAGCCCGTTCAGGAACTCCATGTGGTACCGAGCAATTGTGCCCCCTGTGGTGGAGTGAAATTTCTTAATCCTGCTCTTCTCCCCAAGTCTCACAACTCCCACCAAGTTATTGGGAGGAGCTATGCAATGTGGCACGTGTTACATTAGAGAGGGGAGTGATCTGTTTTCCTTACCACCCCCCAGCTTATAAAGACGAATCCCCCTTTGAAGCAAGGGTAGAGAAGA
>PVJH01035538.1:0-19594 GCA_004026705.1 Nesogale talazaci
TTTAGGGCAGGGTGGGGAGGGAGCTGCGGGGGTCAGGGGTCACAGGCAGCGAGACAGGAAGGCTGGGGGTCCTTTCAGGGGGCAGCAGGGGGTCATGTCACTGCCTTCCCCGGGCATGTTATGATTTGTCATGATTTATCACCCAGGGCTACATAAGGGGGTGGGGAGGGGGAGGCACTCAGGATGTGGGGTCGCCTGACTGAGTGAGGAGGTAAAGGGGGAACGGAGAGGAGGGTGGATTGGGCAGATCCAGATGCTGGGGCCCAGTGGGGGCCCATCCATTAGAGGAGATGAGGGTACAGGGTGGAGCCCTGACCAGCGGTCACTTGGGAACCTGGACCCTGGGGGGGAGGGGGAGGAGTGCTTTGAGGGGCTGCTTCCAGGGGGACAGGGAAGGGCAGTAGAGGCTGGGGAAGGGGAGGAGAGGGGGTCCAGCAGGGTTAAGGGCTGAGTTCTCCCAGGGCGATCTCAATGTCATCGGCAGGGCCTGGGCCTCAGTGTTCGAAATGGAAAGTGATTCCCTGACAACCAGCGCCTGAGAGTGACAGCTGTCCTCACTGGGGGCTCACTGGGGGGGGGGGAGATCAGAGGACATGATGGGAGCAGAAGGTGTCCCCAGACACTGCCCCCCCCCCCATCCTGGATGGCCTGGAGCACCACAGGGGCCCCTCTTGGCTGGCTCTCACTTCTGCCCTGTCCACCATCCAGAGCAGTGGCACCACCTCCCCTGCTTCCAACACCCCCCACCCCCACCACTACAGACACCCTCCCTCCCTCTGCAGGCAGGGCTTTTCCTCTAAAGGGGGTCCCTTCAGACTAAACACTGTTTCCACGGTGGCATGGTCCCTGGGGAGCAGCTCAGGGCCCCAGGACCAGCTATGCCCGCACTGAGCCCTGGGAGGGACCTTGTTCTCGGCTGTCCATGGACAGAGGACTTGGCAGACACAGGGGAAGATCTCAAGCTGGGGGATGACCCTGGGTGACCCCTGGGAGCCTTCAATCCCATGAGCCCCCCCTCCATGCCTCAACATCAGACCCACAGAACCCCCACAGGACGGCACTGACCCAAAGCCTCAGAGGGCACCAACATGGCCACCTCCCTGTTCCACAGCCAAGACCGCAAAGTCCTGTCCTCAAAGACCACCCCCTGTGGCATCCGTGCAGCCCCTGGAGCCACTGCAGGGGGAGCTGACTGCCTGTGTGCGCTGGGCTGCAGCAGGTGGAGAGGGCTGGCTGTCCACGTGGCCCGAGACCAGCTGGGGGGAAGGAGGGAGGGTTCAGTGGGGACAAACCCCTGATGTTGGAGGCCTGCGGGCAGCAGCCTCCTCCCAAAGCGGACCTCACTGGGGGTCACGAAGCTGAGGGTCACAACCTTGACGCCTCACAGGGCACATGCTGTTCCCCGAGTCTTAGAGCCTTTGCCCCCCTCCCCCCCCCCCCCCCCGTGCCCTGGAGAAGGCTGCATGGTAGGCAGGTGCTGACTCCAAGCCGACAGTCTGAGCCCGCTGGCACGTGGTGGGCAGAGGTGGGGGTGCAGTGAGCCAGCCCCACGAGGGGAGGTGCAGCCCGGCGTCAGACCTTAGGACAGAAGTGGATGCACGAAAGACGGGCTCAGTGCACTGCCCCACCCCCATGCAGTGCACACAGACTGACACCTTGCCCCCCTAAATGCCCGCCGGGGAAATAAGGGGGCTGCGGGCAACCCCCAGATGCACAAGCCGCAACCTTAGCTCAGGGCCTCCAAGCAGGGCCAGCAAGAACCCAGCCCTGAGGAGCCACCAAGGCCATTCCCCTCCCTCCGCCCTCCCCTCCCGGCAGCAAGAGCCCCCCTCCCTGCCCGCTCTGAGCTTCAGTGGCCCTCCTCCGACTGCCAGATGGCAGCACGCTAGGTGTCAGGAGGTAATCGCTATTAACAATTCACTGGGCTCCATTCTCTTGCTCCTTATTTTTTTTAGGGTGCCATTCAGGCTCCCTGCTCCTCCGAAGAAAGCTGCCACCCGCGACACTGCTTTAATTGTCTCTAATTAAAAGGAACATCGACGGGGTGGCTGGGCCAGTGCCGCTCTGATGCTGAGGGAGAGTGGGCAGAGGCAGAGGGTAGGGTGCCCCTCCCAGGTCTGCCAGCCCTTTGCCCCCACCAGGAGCAGGACAGAGCAGCCCCCGCCCGCCCCAGAGCACCCAGGTCCCCAGCACTGCCCCTCCCCCGCCCCCCAGAGCATCCCACATAATTGCTTTTCTCCCCTCAAGGGACTGGCTGGGTCAGGTGCGGGTCAGCAGGGTAATGAGTTTAGTGCCCCAACAAGAGACCTAGAGGCCACTGGGAACATCACCAACGCACAGGACAAAAGGGGTCATGGTGGCCTGGAATTAAAGGGCCAGGGCCCTCTCAGGGTCACTTACAGCAGGCCAGTCCCCCAGGTGCCCTGGCCGAGCTTCCTGCTGACAGGTCATGCTGAGGCAGGGCATGGGAGGGTCCCACCGAGGCTCCTTCTCTGGCCTTCTGGGAGCCTGCACTTCACCAAATTCAGTGTCCCTCCCCAGGAAGGGACCGGTGCCTCACCGTTTCCAACCTGGGTGCTGGGGACAGCAGGCAGTTGCCAGGCTCCCAGAAGGGTGAAGAGTTCCGAGGAGGGGCCCTGGGAGTGGGGTCCAGGGGACCTGCATGCAGAGGACCACGCACCTTGGGGATGGACTGCCTCCACAGCAGGGCTCAGAACCACATGGCCCAAGCCTGGCCTGGGCTCGATTCTGGCTGCGTGGCAAGGGCTCAGGGTACTTGTCACAGCCACAGCCATTTCTGTGCACGGGGGAGGAGCTGTGTCCTAGAGACCCTCTGCTTTTTGACCCTCGATCAACTGCTGCTCCATCTGTGTTTCTGCCCAAGAGGAAGGAAGCGGATCCAATGGGCAGAACTCGGGTGGGGCTGCCTGCCCACCGTGCTCCCTGGGTGCTTTCAACAGGCGACAGGCATCCCCAGACTGATGATTCCCTGAGATTTCCACCTTGCCTCCAGGCCCCGTAAGTCACAGGCTGGGGCGAGACCGCCCTCCAGCCCAGCTGCACCCCAAACTATCCCTCAGCAACTTGGTGCTGTTCCAGATCCCAGAGTGAGGGGCCCGGGGCAGGGGGCACAACACTCACTGGTCTGCTCAGTCTGCATAGAGATGTCCTCACTGAATGTCCCCTGCAAAGCTCAACTCTGGTGGCACTGTGGGCTAAGCACGAGACTCCCACCCACACCACGGGCGGTTCAAACGCACCAGCCTCTCTGCAGGAGAAAGACGAGCCTGCCTGCTTCCATAAAGCCTATATCCTCGGAAACCCACCCAGGGATGCGATGAGCCAAAATCAACTCAAATCCGGGAGCTTCGGTCAACTGTGGAAAGAAAATAGGTGCAGAGGTGTGGATCCCACAAGAGAAAATGGACCACAGGGTGGGAGGAGGCAGGAGACAGGGCTTGTGGCCCCAGGAGATTCTGGACATCTTCCTGGAGGAGGCAGCGCCGGCTTGATGCTGTCAGGCTAGTTGCTGTTATTTTTCTCTTGCCCGGAGCGCCCTTCCTGCTTGGGCTGCTAACTGCAAAGCCAAGCGTTCAAAAGCCCCAGCTGCCTCTTGGGAGAAAGACTGACTTCTGACTCTTTAAAAGCCTTACAGTCTCAGAAACTCACAGGGACAGTTCTACCCTGTCCTGGGGCAGTGGTTCTCAAGCTGTGGGTCTGGACCATTGGGGGTGGAACGACCCTCTCGCAGGGGTCACCTCATTCATAACAGTAGCAAAATGACAGTGACGAAGTAGCAACAAAAATAATTTTAGGTGGTGGTGGGGGGGAGGTCACCACCACAAGAAGAACTGCATTAAAGGGCCGAGGTCTTAGGAAGGCTGAGAACCACTGTCCTAGAGGAGGGGTCACAGGGAGTCGGCATCCACTTGATGGCAGGGAGTGTCTTTCTTGAGAAACTGATGGCATGGTCGGCGGCTCAAAGCCACCGACTGCTCTGCAGGAGATGGACCAGGGTCTCTACTCCCGCACAGATTTCATCCAGGACGAGTCTCCCCTGTCCCAGGGCATTCCCACAAGTCAGCCTTGCCTCGATGGCCACGTTTAACCTGGAGGTGCTGCTGTCACCCCACCCCTCTGGGGACAGGGCCAGATGCCCATTCCATGATGGACGGCCGAGGCACAGAGAAGGTGTGACGCTAGCCCCCAGTCACACAGCTGTGCATGGGGAGAGCTGGGGAGGAGTGGAGCCCCTGGGCTCCCTTCTCCATGACACACTGTGTGTGCCCAGTGCTGTCACGCCCATTCTGATGCACAGGGAGCCCAGTGACTGGGTGGGACTGTCCATGGGGCTTCCAAGGCTGTCATCCCCACGGGGCCAGGGCTCTCTCTCGCAGATAGCCACAGGTAGATCTGAACCACTGAGAAGTTCCCAAAGAGAACCACCAGGGCCCCCCTTCCTCAGCCTGCCTTGCTGGGTCGCTCACAGCCACTCCGTGTCTAACAGAAGGAAAGGTCAAGACTCTTGGGAGGTGTGACCCCCATCGTGTCTGTCCATCTCATTGAGGAATGTCCTCCTTAATGAGATTCCTCTATGTTACCAGGCATGATGTCCTTCTCCAGGGATAGCCCCTCCCCCAAGAGCTAAGGGCCAGGTCGAGGTGGGGATGGCCTGGAAGACAGCTGGCGGGAGAGCTGGGGGCTCAGATCCTTGGAGGTGAAGGACCCAGTCTCCTTGCCCATCGATCCACTCTGTGGATAACCAGGGACTGTCCCCAACTGGTGGGCGTGGAGTGACCGCTTGTTTCCCAGTAAGCTGGCACCTCTCTGCAGAGCAGAAGCAGAGTGTGTCCCTCCGTCACGGCGTGGGGACTGTGGGGCGACACGGTGACCCATGGGCAGAGGAGCCCTCTGCCCCTCTGAGCTAAGCCTCTCCCCCAGCCCTCCAGCTAGGATCTGGGCACCGAGCTGGCGTAGGGTGGGGCTGGACTGGGGTGGGGAGGAAGGCGGCACTGAACAGCTGCTCTCAGGGAGGGAGGGAGCCAGGTACTTGCCCCCCCCCCCCAGGCAGATGGCAACCTCACAGACACCCTATCTTCCTAGGGACACTGTGGTGTCAGGATGCCACCTGACTGGCCAAGGTCACACAGCTGGGGAGGGTCTCCCTGCCCCCTCCACCCAGAGGTCCCAGAGGGTACAGGCCTTCGAGGTTCCTGCCACCAGTGGGGCAGGGAGGAAGGACAATTAAAGGGGGTAGGTGTGTGTGTGTGTGTGTGGGGAGTGCCTATGAGAACTCATGTCAGTCTGTGGGTTCATTTGGGGCTTGAAGAATGGAGCCTGTGTGATGTTGCCCCACCCCCACCCCCCAGCCCTGCAGGGCCATGAGGGGAAGCTGCCTAAGCTGACATCTGATGGGTAGGGATTTGTCTTAAGCTCTCCCTAACCCACTGAGCTATAATCGTGTCCTGTGCCCGCCTCTCCACGTGTGGCTGCCCCTGGAACTCCCAGAGGGAAACACTGTGGTCAAGTCCACGGTGACTCGTGCCCTGCGGACCCCCTGGGCTTGGGGGGCGATCATCTTTTCAGAATCAGACTGCCTCATCCAAGCAACTGCTAGGCTCGAACCACTGGTCTTTGGGTTATCAGGCCCTGTGGTCACCGCGGCACCACTGGGCCTCTGAAAACACAGGGGACCCTTGGCTGTGTGAGTGTCATCCTCACAGAGGCCTCAATGTCCCCTGCCCTATCTGTCTGTGGTCCTCTGCCTACAGGCTTTCCCAAGCCAGCCCAGCTCTGACTACAGCCCGGCCCCACCTCCGCCCCAGCCCACCTGGAAGAGGGCCAACAGGTGAGGCACCTGGCAGACAAGCAAGAGCCTGCCACCAGCCTGTGTTTCCGAGCTACCTTGGAGGGATGGCCGTGGGTGGCTGACTTCTGCCACCCTCTGCTCCGCTCACCAGCCTGCTGGCCCCAGGACCTCAGTGCCCCTGATCCTGCCGGGTTTCACCTTCTCCCGCCACCGTTGGCACAGTCATTTTTTAAGTAGAGGGTCAAGGTCATGGCACTGACCCTGAGTTCTTTGTCTTAGGGACTGCCAGGGAGATGCTGGCTGGGGAAGGATACAGCATGGAAGTGTTGAATGCTCGCCCCCCCCCCCACCCCCCCAACTGTTTCAGCCACCAGGACTTCAGGTCTCTGGTTTCCTGGGGGACAAGGGACAGCCGGTTTCTGGTTAGCTAGGCTTGCTAACTAGCCTAGGGAATGCAGACCCCTGGGCCAGGAGTCAGGCTGGACCCGCTGCACTCCCAGACAAAATGATGCAAGCCTTTCTCCACGCTTCTGCCCGGCCCGCTGCCTGCGCACGCAGGCCAGGGGCGCAGGCGAAGGGGCAGATGGGGCCGTTCTACTTAAAAATAAATCGATTTGCTTCCTTTCCGAGTTGACAGCTGAGCTAGGCGAGATCGCTGCGCCCTGGGGACCACGTGCTTGACCTGAAGGTAATCGGGGAGCGCGGGGGCAGGGAGGGAGGCTGGCGAGGGGCGGGAGGGGGCAACAGAGGAAGCTTCCTCCCCTTCCCCAACCCATGGCACTCCTGGGGGTCTGGAACACGCAACCCCTGTCTCCAGGCCTGGCAAGCAGCGACGCCCACGGCTCGAGGACAGGGATCCCCGCGTCGCCAGCGGGGGGAGTCCCAGAGAGGCCTGGGTCCTCTCTCCGGTGCCCGCTGGTGCTGTGTTGTGGCGGGACCCCCCGGAGGGGATAAAGTGGGGCTCGCGGTGCAGCCTGGGCATGGGGGTGGGGTGAGACCCAGGAACACGTGTGTACATGGAGGGGGGAGGGTGTCAACGAGCAACAGTGGACAACTCATGTGCGGCGCCCCCGCCCGCTGCGGGGAGCCCCCGGGCTGCGGGGCGCTGGGAGGCTGCCCGACCGCCGGTGCCAACGCCGGAGGAGGCCTCACGCCCCACCCGCCAGGGCTGCGCGCCCGCCGCCGCGGGCAGCGACCATTTTCTCGGCAGCCCGCCCCGCCGCGCCCCGCCCCGCCCGCGCGCCCCGGCCGCCCCCGCCCCCCTGCACTTGATAACGCGCTTGTCAAGACAGCTGAGCCGTCCCTGACCTCTCCCCCGCCGCTGCTAATTAAGGCTCCGCCGTGACAGTTCAAGTGCGGCGCATCAAGTTTGCAGAACCAAAGCCTCTAATTGGGGCCGCTTTTCCTGCGCCATCCCGCGGGCTGGGGCTCCGGGACCTGGGCCTGGCGCGGGCTTCTTTTGTATTTTTCATTAGGGAGGAGGAGGGGGACGGGCACACCACCCAAAAGATGGGGGAGGGGAGCCACGGGCACAAGGCACCCCCCCCCCCCAAGGCTGGTTGGCCCTCTCAACGGGGAGGTCGCTGAGCTGCCCAACTAAGACTGCACAGCGCCTGCAGGGGCGGCCCCCCTCCACCTCCTGCCGCGCGGCAGAAAGGGAGCTGGCAGGGGGTGGGGGGCTGTGCACTCCCCTGCCTGAGATCGGGTCAGTGCCAGCCCGCCGGCGCAGCGACGAGGACAGGCTCCTCCAGCGCCCCCGCCCCGCCCCGCTGAGGTGGCTCAGCTTGCAGGCCCCCCTTCCCCCCCCCCCATCCTCGCCCGCCCCCAGCGGGGCCTCTCCTTTCCAGATAAGTGCTGGGAGCACCAGGCTCTTCCAAGCCCTTTCAAGCTGCCTTCCTCCTTGCCGCCCACTAAATCAAGCCCGGCTGAGAGCCTCCGGCTGGGAGGGGAGGGGGGGCGCTGGCTCCCAGAAGCTGGGGAGGGGGGGGAGCGGGAGGAGAGTCTCTGAGGAGAAGAGGAGGGGGAGGGCGCTGGAGCCCAGAGCAGGGGTGGGGTAAAAAAAGAAGGGGGCCAGGAGGGCGCCTGGGGGAGGGGGACACTGCCTGGAGGCCTGTTCACCAGTTTACCAG
This sequence comes from Nesogale talazaci, assembly GCA_004026705.1. Lineage (NCBI taxonomy): Eukaryota > Metazoa > Chordata > Mammalia > Afrosoricida > Tenrecidae > Nesogale > Nesogale talazaci. Next base: position 7,939 of record PVJH01035538.1, read on the forward strand.
CTTCACCTGTCTGGGTGGGGAGAATGGGGGATGAGTGGGGGGGGGGGGGGCGCTTGGGAACTCAGACCAGTGCTGCCCACTGAGCCCTGGAATTTTGCCATCTGTGCCCCACCACCACCAGTGAACTGGGGGTGGGGAGTGGGGAGGGCACATTCTAATGAGGCGCAGGCCAGCAGAGAGAACCATTGTTCCATGACTTGAGTCAGAGGTGGTTTTGTCCCTCCCTGCCCCAGCCCGGGGAGAATATGGCCTCAGGTGAGAGCCAGGTGAGTGAGTTTGGGCTACTGCCCGGTTTCCCTGGGCTTCCACCCCCCCTAAACAAGAAGGGGGGCCTGGATCAACCCTGGGGCACAAAGCCAGAACGCGATTCCAAACAGACCTGACTTAGCCAACAGGCTGCCCAGGCCACGTTCACGTGCAAAGCCTGTCTGTCCATCTGCACAATGGGCACCCTGGGCCACCCCCCTCTGCAGCCTGCCCAGCTCTGAGCCCCGCCCCCCACTTGGCCCCAAGTAAGGGGTCCCAGCACCAATCAGCAGGGCAACACACCCTGAGAAGGAGAGTCCATCGGGGAGTCCTATAAGGCAGCCCTCCTCCATCTTCCTGGACCACCAGGATAGCTGGCCCTTTCTCCCTGTGAGCTGCAGGTGGGTGGGAGCCATTCTTTCAGCCATTCCCCCAGCATGAGGGCGCTCAGGCTTTGTTAGAAGTCACAGGTGAGCAGGAGCTGCTCAGAGCTGCATGCCAGGGAGGGAGGGAGGGAGGGAGAGGAAAGTGACAAAGCCGGGGAGCTCACTGGACAGAGATCAGGCCCACTCTTGCTGTCAAGGAGCCAAGAGCATCCACAGGACAGGCAAACGATGACAAAGAGGAGACACAGAAGCTTGGGAGCTGGAGGTCAGGGAGTTCTGCTCACTCAGTGGCTCTGAGGTCTGGCTCTAAGTCAGCCCTCCCCCCCCTTCACCCCCCCCCCCCACACACACACCATACCCATTCTGATTCCCTAGTGAGCAAATGCATTTCTGCCTTGGGGGCTCGGGGGAGGGAGGGTCAGGTCTAACTTTTCCATGTGAACGGGGCAAAGTTGGTTTTCCCCTTGAACAATTCCCCCGAAGCCCCACTGCCTCCCCACTCTGTCTCCTGAGCTCCACTGCTGGGGTGACTGGTGGCTGGTTGGTCTCAGGTTTGAGGACCTCGCCTCCCTGGCATGACGCTTGCTCTACAGGCCTGTCTGCTGTTTGGGGGGCGGGTGGGGGGCCATCAACCACAGGGTGCAGTGAGATAAAGGACCTCTGTCAGACCCCGAAGTCGGATCTAGTTTGTGTCTTCGAGGTTAATCCCACGTCTTGCAAGTCTGCGGGCCACTGTGGTATATGCCGCGGCCTGGGCCTGGCCTGGCCTACAACAGACCCTCAGTGGGAGGCCCTGGCTGGGCAGCCTAGGATCTGGGCTCTCTGCTGCCCCAGTCTGCAGTGGGAGCCGGGCGTGGGCTCTAGTGGGTAGTGGCCTCTGATGGCTAATCCAATCTCCTGGGATCTTAGAGACTGGGCCGGGCAGGGAGGGCCAGCTGATGCCAGGGTGGTCTGTGCCAGGCAGAAGGAGAAGGCAGCTGGGCTTCAGCTTCCTTGTCAGTGAAATGGGGCTGGTCGGAGTCCCTGGCTCACAGAGCTGCAATTGTCCAATGGGGCCAGAGGGTGTGGGAGTGGCATCCCTGCTCTTCAACCTCAGTCCCTCCTCTGTAATATGGACCCTGTCACAGTGGCCTCCAACCCCTCTATCCATTGGCTGGACTTGGGTGATAGGCGTGGCTGGGATGCTGGGAACACTGCCCCTGTTGTTTCAGAGAGCAGCAGGGTCGCCTGTGGCTGACAGGTTTCCGTAAGACTGAGAAGAAAGGCCTGGCAGTTTCTGGACAACAAGCTAATGAACCCCCGTGGCTCCTCCCCCAACAGTGTCCGACAGAGAGCCGCAGTGAGCCTCTTCGGTCAGGAGAGCCTCGTGGCATAGTGACCGAAGCCGTGGGCTCTGTGTATGAAGGATGGTGAGAGGCGGGCAGAGGTGGGGCAGCGTTTCACTGCCGGGCACAGGGTTTCCAAGATGGGAGCTGCCACCCCCACAGCCAGGGTGACCTGTGCCACGGCGAGGCCAAAGGAGCCCTGTTGGCCCGGGGCCTATTCTGAATGCCTGCTAGGTCCTGCTGCTCCTGTTGACACCCTCCCCCACCCCCGATCACTCACTCCCAACATTTCTGGGGAGCGAAGACCTGACCGTCCACTTCCTTTAAGATCTCACGCCATCAAGGAGAGGCTGAGTCGCAGCCACCCTCCAGGACAGGTGGGCCAGCCCCCGGGAGTGTGGGCCCCAGGCTGTTATTTGTTACGAGAGAAGAACGCCTCACTTTTTCTGGAAGAACCTGCAGGACAGGGCAGAACTGCCCTCAGGGACTGTTGAGACCCGTGCACCATCTTTGTCCAACAGAGCAGCTAGTGGTTTTGGACATCTGGCAAACAGCCCACACATGGCACCCACGATTCCAGCAGGGCTCCCTGTTCCAGGGCACAGTCTAAGAAACCCACAGAGCAGCTCGAGTCTCTCCCGTGGGCTGGGAGCTGTCACCAGCCCCACGGCACAGGGTGACAAGGACTGCCAGGTGGGGCCCCAGCTGGCCTCAGGCCACATGTCCCTTTGCTGCCACGGCGTGTCCGGGTGGCCTTGGTGCCCGGGGGTTCCTCAAAGGTGCCTGCCGCTGCCCTCACCCTGCCCCCCAGCGGTGACCAGGTCTGGTGGCGGCGACACAGGGCCTACAAGGTCTGCTTTGGTGGCTGATCCTCTGAGCGGCAGGGGAGAAACCAGAGATGGCTATAATCCTCCTCCTAGGTTAGGGGTCAGATGCTGGAGCCGTGGGCAGCTGTGGGGCAGGCCTGGGGGAGGCTGCCGTCTCTGCTTCCTGCTTCAGGAGGGATGTGCCCCCCTTCTCTCCTGTTTCCCTCTCCACCCCCCACCTCTCCACCCGCCTTGGTCTTCCTGGCCAGGGCTTGACCTTTTCCAGATAAGCTCTGTGGGCAGGAGGAGGGGGGTGTGTGTGTCACACTCTCCCCCCCCTTCCTATCTGACCCTCAGCTCTGTTTGGGCAGCAGGGAAACGTGGAGGGGCCCCTAGCTGGCGGCCCCCTGAGGCACTACTGCTGAGTGGTGCGGGAGGGGCTGCTGTGACAGTGGGAAAGGCTGCAGTCCCCTCCTTCTGCCGGGAAATGGAGTGTGCCCGAAGTGGAGGTGAGCCGAAGGTCCCCTCCCCTGGCACCCCAGCTTGGACTCCTTCAGCAGACCTTCCACCTGGTCCCTGGCCCCCAGCCCCAGCCCCAGGCCAGCGTCTCCTACCTGGATGCCAATTAATCTTCTTTAAATACCACTTAGTCCTGTCTGGAAGCCGAACAAGTGAGCAGGAACCACACACATCCACTTTCTCTTTCACACGCACACTGTCCCTGAGAGACACACATAATCACACACACACATACACACTCACACCTCTCACACTTATGCTGCTTCTCAGACCTACGCTCTTAGACACACACACACACACACACTTTCTAGCACCCTCACTGGTTCACACTCACACTCGTGGGCAGGCTCACAGACCCCCAGTTCTCAGTATCTCACACTACACAAACTCACACATACACTGAGACCTTGGCACACGCACCCGCCCCTCTTCACACACACGCAGGCTTCCGCAGGCACACGCACACACAGTCACATTCAAAACAGACACACGGTTTCTTATAAACACACACACATACACACACACCTACACAGCAAGGCGTGGGTGGATTCCTGAGACTTGGGGCCATCGGGGTCATTTTAAAACAGACATCCCCCAAATCATGGGCCCAACAGGCCCCCCAGAACATTCAGCTGTGCCTTTGCTAAACTCCTAGAATCTTCACTCCACACCACCACCACCGCCGTCCCACTTTACAGCTGGGGACCCAGGCCACCCAGGTAGTGACACCCCGAGAGGGTAGGGGGTGCAGACGGCCCCATGACGCTGCCAGACAGAAGGTCTATGAGCTATCTGGGCAGTGCACCCACAGAAAGTCACTGCCTCTTCATGAAAATATCCCTGTGGTAACGCACAGCACAGGCCAGTCCCCAAGGCTCAGGCTGCCTACACAGCTGAGAGCCTGCGGATGTGGTTCTTGAACCTGCGAACGGGCTCAGGCCTGGGCTGTCATCGTTACCCAATCACAGGGAGGCTTCAGCCCACGTGGGCGCGGCTCTCTGCAGGGTCCTGGGTTTGGCAGGTGGAGCGGTAGGTGGGTGCTATTGGCCGCCTTTTGTCAGCCACTTTTGACAATGGAGTCCCCACGGTGGGGAGAGAAGTCGTAAAAAAAAAAAAGAAAAGAAAAGAAAAAGGTTTCTTTCCACTCACTTAAACGATGTGGTCGCTTATTAAGCCACTCTGCGTGGGGAGATTTCACAAAACAATTTCTCTGGCACTATTCATACATGCACTCTAAGAAAGGCTACCTTTAAGCAGGCGATAGCTATCTTTGTCACAGTGTCTGAAAAGGAACCCGGTGGCGGGCGTGGTGGCCGGGGGTCAGGCTGCTACTGGCCAGGTTGGTTCAAAACCACCAGCCACCCTCCTGGGAGAGAGAGGAGGCCCCATCCGGTCCGACAGGGCACGGTGAGCCGGCATTCACCGGGAGGCCTAAGTTTGGTTTCTGGGTCTCTGCTGTATGATTAGAATGGACAATGACCGTTAGCATGGAGCCTGAATAGTCTGGTAGTGATAAGGTATGTGCGTGTGTGCTGCGTGTGCGCGTGTATGTGTGTTTGTGTGTCCCAACACCCTGAGTTACCACACGGGGTGTCACCAACCCTAGTGACCTCAGAGCAATGTCTTCTCTCTTAGCCCTGGGAGCTTGTGCCGGAATTTAGGATGTCTGCAGGCCTCCGGAGACACCGGGGCAGGTCCTTGCTGGGTTCCCTGGCCTCTGGGAGGCCGGGTGGTTCTTGGCTGTCCAGGAAGTACAGTGCATCTCCGACCCACGCGGGCATGTCACGAGCGGGGCTTCAGTGGGATGTGGAGAGAATGGGGAGCCGTCGCTGTGCAGAGGACTGCACACACTGCTTCCGACCACGATGCCAGCAGTTCGAGCCCACCGGCTACTCATCAGGAGAAAGATGAGGCTCCCATAAAGATGTGCCTATCCAAAACCCACGAGGCAGTTCTGCCTTGTCCTGTCGGAATGGACTCGACTGGGGGGGTCGGGGGGAGATGGGCTTTTCCATGAGGATGAGAACCCACCACCTCCTCTGTGACCTCCTCTCCATCGGTAGCACCTTCAAAGACTCGTTGCCCAAACAAAGGCTGGGCCCACAGGCCCCGGGGCCAGGACCCCAACAGATGGACGAGAGAGCAAGCAAACATGGAGGTCTGGGGAGGAGCCGGGAATAGGTCATTCATTACCTCTCAGACACGAGCCCCAGGATGGGTGTGTGGACACCCAGCATCTCCCACGTGGGTCTGGACTCACCCAGCACTGACAGCACCACACTGGCAGAGGGGGACCCTCAGGGTGCATCCATTTACATGGAAAAAAGTGGAGAGGAGCCGCCCAGAATCCTGACTGCCAGACCCTCCCCCGCCTGGGGTGCCCTGTTCCACAAGCTCCCCAGGATGAGATGGCGGCACACACAGGAACCCAGATAGTCGGGGGCAGGCGGGTGATGCCGGTGAAAGCAGCACCCAAGCTGGGCTTTGGGAAGCATCGGCTCCCTCAGCTCCAGGGCTGGGAGATTGATCTGTGGGCAATCACTGAGCTCCCTGCACTGCCCATTCCCACTGTGGCAGGTGCCCTGAGCTGCCAGGGACGGAAGCCCTGGGGCAGTGGGAGGGCAGGGGTCCACGAGTGCAGAAGGGCACTGGCGGGGTGCTGATGTGCCATCAGACGAGGGGTGGGAGGCAGACAGCTCAGCTCTAAGGGCAGCCCTCCTGCAGGCCTCACCACCCAGTTGGACGCATGCCCCATGACTCGTGGGGGCCACCAGTCTCTCTGGCTCCGCCAGCCAAGGCAGGGAATGGAGGCAGGAGTCACACTAGGCCTCCGTTTCTCTAGTTGTGTGAAGGATGCCCTGGTGGAGCAGTGGGTTACATCCTGTGCTGCTGACCCCAAGGTCAGCAGTTCAAACCCACCCAGGGCTCTGCAGGAGAAAGACGAGGCTTTCTGCTTCCGTGAAGAGTGACATCTTGGAAGCCCACAGGGGCTGTTCTACCCTGCCCCTCAGGGTCACTACGAGCTGGGACTCACCCCATGACTGGTTCTGTGTCTGGAAGTGTGCTCAGTTGCTGAAACTTCAGCACATGTAAATACCCACATCCCCCACAGCACCTTCACTCTGCAGACAGAGAGGCGGGCCTCCCCGGATGTCCACTGAGAGAGAGAGAGAAAGAAGTGGGGGGGGGAGGGGGGGAAGAGAAGCATGGTGCGCACACACACACACATAGACATCACATAGACATACATATACACACAGACACAGACATACACAAAGGCACAGATACACACACACACACACACACGAGGGAACTCAGCCTGGAAGAGCAACGACACCTGGATGTGCATGCACTGCCTCATGGGTGAGGCTGGCCTATCGTGAGTCAGGTGAAGGGAGGAGTGGGCATCGCCCACTGGCATGCACTGTCCAGAGCAGGCACAGGCTTCTGCAGGCTTCTGAGGCTATTGGTGGGGTTGGGGGCGGGCGGGAGCTCCTGGGGTGGGATGGGGTGCTGACAACATTGGGGAATACACTTTGGCTGTGCCTGGGGATAGACGGCATTCAGGCGGCTGTTGGCTTAGTGGGTAGGGCTATGTGCTGGACTGCTGATTGTAGGGTCAGCAGTTTGAGACCACCAGCTGCTCCTTGGGAGAAGGATGGGGCTTCCGAGTCCCATAAAGAGTGGCAGTCTGGGGCTGAGCCCCGGTGGCCTGGTGGTTGTGCGCGGGACTGCGGCCCACTGGGACGGAGGTTCGATTCCAGCAATGGGGCTGGGCCTCCTACTCCCACTGCCGGAGAGCAGTGATGCCCACCCCAAAAAGAGTGGCAGTCTGGGAAACCACAGGGGCAGTTCTACCGTGCCCTGGCAAGGCATCAACTCCATGGCAGCTGGTTGGACTTTCTGGTACCGTCCACCTAAAAGGGGTCGCCTTGGCAGCTTTTGTGTCCACCTATCGGAGCAGAATCTAAGAGCGACACAGAGGCCCCACCTGAGGTGCATCAGCAGACATGCTGGGCAAGACCACACCCCACTCTAAGAAGCCACCGTCCTGGAGTGGATCTTGCTGCAGAGCGGCCCTGCAGGACAAAGCAGACCCATCGCTCTGGCTCTCCCAGACAGACTGGATCTTCACAGGAGCCCGCAGTCAGCAGAGCTGGGGCCCCTACCAACGCCGGCGGCAAGCTTCGGGGGTGGGGTGGGGGGCACACGCTCGCACGCTCAGCTCGTGTAAGACGCCACCCAGAAGTCCTCACAACGGGTACTTCCAGCTCCAGGAATATTCTGAGAAAGCCAAGCTGGAGGGACAGGAAGCCCTGGCGTCTCCCAGCACCTCGGAGGTGTGCAGAAGCTGGACCCTGGCCAAGGAAGACTGAGGGGAGTGGGTCGGTGGAGGGAGGACATTGAAGATGGAGAGGCTGTGGTGCGGCTACCCCGGGGAAGAGTGGGTGTGAGGAGGAGTCTAACCAGAGGCGCTCCTTCCACTCGAGGGACATGAGACGTGGTCTCCCACACTTGGGGCTCCGTATGGGGAGGGACCATTCCCAGGAGAAGGGCGTCACATCTGGTCAAGCGGAGGGCCAGTGGGAAAGAGGGTGAGCCTTCACGAGATGGGGCGGCACCCGGCAACGGGGGCAAGCACCCTGGACCGGCCTTGTTTGGATAAAACCACGAGCGGGCAAGGGGCTGCCTTAGAGCTGGGCCCCGGGTCCACCTTGTGATGCACAGGAGGGAGAGGTCCCTGGCAGAGAGGTGCTGCCGCTCTGAGTGGCGCGGCTGGGCCCGCCCCCACCCCTCCCAGAGCAGCACAGTCCTGTTGCGGGCCGATGGGCAGACAGAGCGGCCCTCCTCTGCATTCCTTAGATGGCAGGATCAAAGGGGTGGACTGTCCCCCCCCCCCAACTCCAGGTGGCACAGCCAGCAGGCCCAACCTGCTGCCGCCCCAGGCACCTCTCAGTGGTCGCGGTCGCCGGGCAGAAATCAAGGCCACTGGGCTCCACCAGCCAGAGCCCAGCTGCCCACAGCACCCATTTCCCATCAATGGGATTTGGCAGGGTCTCCAGCCTCCATCTGGCTGTGCAGACAGAAGCTGGCTCCCTGCGGGCAACTGACCCATGGCAGGACCTGGTGTGGCTGTGGGCCTCCCCCCGGCCGGTTCCAGCATTGGGTCTGCGGTCCTCAGAGGTGCCGAGGCCCAAAACCATCTAGAAAGGGCCCCTGAGGCGGGGAACAGCTGCCGGGAGCCTGTGAGAAGGCCTCAGGTGTGGGGCACGGCAGGAGCCCTGGGCCAGCGGGCCTGCACCAGGCGGACCAGGCTGGCCATGAGAGTCACAAAGACCAATTAAAGCCAGAGGGAGAATGGAGCATGGCACACTGCTCTGGGGTTAGGCCAGCTGCTCCCTTCACCTCGCCAGCCCCTCCGGGCGCCCGGCCACCTGCCTTTGACAGAGTCAATATTGACGCGCCCGCCGCCCGCTGCCCGCCTTCCGCGCCGGGCTGTGGTGTGGGAAGACCTGGGGGTGGGAGGCAGACAGCTCCTGTATTTCCGCCTCGCCTGTGAGGAGAGATGAGAAATCGCCTTTCTGACCCGAAAGAGGGCTCCCAGCTGCACTTCATTAGCGTTTCTGCAGGAGGCCCTGGGAGAAGCTCTGAGCCAGGGCAGTGCTCACCTGCTCTCGGTCACCACTGCCTCCTTGGCAGGCTCTGGCCCAGGCTGCAGGGGCAGCTGCCAGCTGTGCCCCTCAGCCCCCCTACCCCCAACCAACACACACACACACACACACACACACACACACACACACACACACACACACGCTGCATAAACTCAGAGGAGGGAGTGAGACAGAGGGAGAGGAAACAACTTCCAGACTGGGTCATGCTCCTTTGAGAAGGATGGAAAAGGCAAGGGGCGGGTGGGGCCTGGGGCCTGCCCCCTTCCCCATGGACCTTATGGCCACCTGGCCGGGCTAATGCGAGGTTAAATCAGGCGGCACAGCCGGCCGGGGCAGTGCCTAAGGGCCTGCCTGGCACCACGCCGGTATGTGCCCTAGGTGTCTCCCTCTCCCCCACCCCCCATCTTTGGGAAGCCAAGGCTGCAGGGGCCCAGGAAAAGTGGCCAGCGGTATCTGCCCCTGGTGACCTTGCCCTATCAGGCCCCGGGGTGCAGCAGCTGACCCTCTCCGGGCTCAGATGCCACCTTGCCAGCCCCCCAGCTCACCCTGCCCCCTGAATACTACCTTTTCCCTCTGTCACTGGAAACAGGGACAGGCTCTGGGTCTAGAAGCTGCCTGTCTCTTGGACACTGGCGGGGACAGAGAGGCTGTGTGATGCTGGCCTGGTCACTTGAGCCTCTCTGTTCCTTCACCAAGTGCCCAGCTGTCTGGCAAGTTTACGGGAAGGCGCCTGGGGCTGGCCTCGAGTCGACAACCCTGCCCAGGTCTCCTGGGGACTCCTCTTCAGCATCTCCTACTGGAAGCCAGCTGGTTTTCACAAGGCCTTGCTCAGCTCGCCTGGGAAATGAGAAGCTGGCCCACCCCTGGGGCAGCTGGAGGCGGAGAGAAGATCGGGGCCCCAGAGCAGCTGGCTCAGGACAGGACAGAGCACCTGCGTCCTGGCATCCCCACCACAGACCCCAGAGGCTCAGGACGGACCAGGAAGTAGGCTGCTGCCTGGGAATGTACCTGGTAGAGCTGGGACTCGAACCCTGAACTTGTGCACCAAGCTCTTAGCGACCACAGAGCTCAGGTGAGGCCCACCACGGCCTCACTGTGGTCGGAGCCAGATTCCCTGCAGGGCCTGGGGGCCCCCCTTCAGAACCCGATCCTGCAGTCTGGGAGAGCAGCCACATGGTGCTCGGTAAGTAGTGTCCATGGCAGGCAGGTCCTGGCTACACACTGAAACTCAGTCAGGGAGTGGTCCCAGGGGGGCTCCTGGTGTCCTGCTGGGGAGGGGTGGAGCTCCAGAAGAGGAGCTGCAGGGTGGGGGCCCCATAGCGAGGAGGTGGGAGGAAGGATGGGAGGAGGCAGAGGTGCAAGCTAGCTTCATACCTGGAGTGTGTGTGTGTGTGTGTGTGTGTGTGTTCTGTTCTTTCCTGAATCCCCGGGACCAGGTCATCCCTGAGCTGTACAGGGAGGTGACCAGGGTGACTCAGACTTCAAACTCCCTGCCATCAAGTGACCCTCTAGGAAAGGAGAGAATCCCCTGCCCACCATGAGTTTCTGTGACCGGCACTCTTTATGGGAGCAGAAAGCCTCATTTTTCTCCCAAGGAGGGGTGTTGGGTTTGAACCGCTGAGCTGAGCAGGCCAATGTGGAGTCCACTATGTCACCGGGGCTCGGCTCTGGGACGCAGGGAGTGGGCTGTGGCACCGCCTCACCCCCCACCCCCCCAGCAACACCCTGGGGGCCCGTGGGACTCTGCAGGGCAGACACTGCCCGGCCCCTCCCCTGACAGTGCCTTTGGTGAGCACGGTCATTTGACAAATAGGGAAATCGAGGCCAGAGCGTGGGGGCCACTGCCCAAAGTCATACAGCTGGTCAGTGCCCTCTGTCCCTGGACTGTCCACTGTGGACCTCCTACCCTCGCCATCCTAGAAGGGCACCCCTTCTCCGGGTCCCATCCCCAACAGCTCCCGAAGGCTCCTGCCTAGGGGGGTGGGTGGTGAGTGCAGGGCAGGGCAGGGGAGACTTCTGCCAACAGGAATGCTGATGAGGCCGGCGGTGGCGGAGTGGTGACGTAACTCTGGCCGTCTGCTCCCCAGGCGCTGTTCCAAACTGCACCCCCTCCTCCCCCCAGGAGGCTCGCAGCCCGCAGGGAAGGAAGGCATCGCCTGCCTAGTCCACAGACGGCCGCCTGCCTGCGGCGCAGACGGTGTGGGCGGCTTGGCGGTGAACATGCAGGGCCCGTGGCCCAGCCGGCCCCACCTGGTGACCTGGCCAGCCGAGAGGCGGCCCCTGCCCTGGCAGGGAGGCAGGGGTGCAGGCTGGCCCCCGCTGGCACGGCCAGGCCTCGCGGCAACGCTGCGGTCCGTCATTAACGCCGCGCCAAACCCAAAGTGGCTGCACCGAGCGGCAATCCAATAAAAGCGCGAGGTGTCTATTTATCATCCTCGGGGCTTTTATCACAGTGCAGATGGCTGTTACCTTTGGAGGACGCCCGGCTCCCTGGCAGCCGCCCACCCGCCGCCACGCAGAAGCTGAGCTCAACAGAATCTGTGCCTGCACCTGCGAGGGCCCAGGGCCCGCTGCCCGGCTGCCTCAGAGGTGCCTCTGGGGGCCCACCATGCCCCCACCCCACCCCTGCAGGCAGGCGGCTGATGACACAGGAGGGGAGCGCCCTCCCCTCGCCCTGTGCCAACAGCAGAGACAGCTACACC